>FJUW01000098.1:0-63801 GCA_900074885.1 Rhynchosporium graminicola
TCTATATAGTATATCTAGATGATATTCTGATCTACTCTAACGACTTACTATAGTATTAATTATACGTATATAAGGTACTATAATAATTGTAAGACGCTAGATTATAAGCTGACTTTAAGAAGTGTGAATTTAATATTACTTATACTAAATACCTTAGATTTATTATCTTTACTTCTAGGATTGAGGTAGACCTTAAGAAGGTTAATATTATATAATCTTAGAATTACCTGACTATAGTTAAGGGCGTATAATTGTTCTTAGGCTTTTATAACTTCTACTAATGATTTATTAAGGACTACGGAATTATTATAAAACCTCTTATGTAACTTACTAAAAATAATATATTATTTCGGTTCGCTAGGGAGTGTAAAGACGCCTTTGATTACTTAAAGTACGCTCTTACTTCGGTACTACTCCTCTACTACTATTAGTAATATCTACCTTATATGATCGAAAAAGACGCTAGTGATAGAGTAATAGCAGGTGTGCTATCGTAATAGTACGACGAAGACTAGTTCCTAGTAGCTTACTTCTCTAAGACTATATTACCTGCTGAGCTTAATTATGCTATTCACGATAAGGAAATACTTGTAATTATATGATCTTTTAGTAACTAGAGATCTGAGCTCGTAGGCGTACTATATCAGATCCGCGTCGTTACTAATTATAAAGCTCTTAAGTACTTTATGACCTCTAAATAGCTGAACGTACGATAAGCCTAATAAGCTGAGCTACTCGCAGATTATAACTTTATGATTACCTATCGACCTAGGAAGTATAATCTACTTACTAACGCTCTCTCTTATAGAATAGATAAATTAGACGATTAGAATAACGCTAAAAGAACCTAGCGTTTATAGTAGCTACTACGCGAAAACTAAATCGATCTAGTACTACTTATAAGTAACCTCCGGAACGGCTCTAACTCTATAGATAACTTTAAGCTTATTAACGCCTTAGAAGTCGCCGACTTATCGCTAGTCTTTTCTATAGTATAGTAAGTACTTGACGCTAATCGCACTATGCTATTACTCTAAGCCCTACGGAAATAAGCTCTCTCTACTACTCCTAGAAAACTAACTATAGAAAAAGATCTTCTACTTTATAAAGGAAGACTAATCGTACCTAACGTCTTATACTTTCGCACGCTACTTATACGCGAAGTATACGACCGATTAGAGACTGCTTATCTAAGTGTAAAGAAGACCTTATAACTACTAGTATTATAATACTAGTAGTACGGAATCGCTTTAACTATTAACTAGTACTACTATAACTATTATACTTACTGACGAATTCAAGTGCCGCGCGATAAGAAACCGGGCCTCCTCTAACCTCTGCCTGTACTATTACGTCTATAGGAGTATATTATAGTCGACTACTATAGCTTTAACTGCGATAAATATAGCTATGATAACGTTCTTGTATTTATCGACTGTTTTAGTAAATAAGTAATTAGTATTCTATACTGAAAGACCTCCGATGCGCGCGACCTTGTAAAGCTTTACTTATACTATATATACTGCTATTTCGGAGCTCTATTAATAATTACCTCTGATAGAGGGCCTTAATTCGTTTCCTGTTTTTAGACTATAGTTATTATAATTCTTAGTACTAAAAGATAGCTTTCTGCAGTAGACTACCTGTAAATAGATAGCTAAATAGAGATCTATAACTAATATCTCTAACGTAGATTACGACCTTTTATCTCTTATTATTAAGACGACTAGTCGGAATTCTTACCTATTATAGACTACGCCTAGATAACTCTCTCTTACGAATCCCTTAGAGGTCTCTTACCCTTTGAAGTCGTTTATAGATATATACCTCGCGTTAATTAGAATTGGAAAGACTTACTTAATTCTACTACGCTTACCGATAAGTTGAATACTTAGTAAGCTCTAGATTACGCTAATCGCTTGCGCGACGCTTAGACTACCGCTTAATCTAGCCTCTAACGTGTATAAGCTAAGATATCCTAATCCTATAATTGCTCACGCTATGAAGTCGACTTTACTACAGACGACCTTGTCTAGCTAGATATACGCTACTTTATAAGTACTTGACCTAGTAAAAAACTCGACTTCCTAACTAACGGACCCTTCCGTGTAATTGAAAAGGTCGGAAGCTCTTATCGTCTAGAGCTCCCTGCTAGTATAAAAGTATATAACGTATTCCTTGCTGCTAAGCTATAGAAGTATCTAAATGACTCCTTGCTAGGATAAACCTTACTACTGCTACTACTTATTAATATCACTAGTGATAATAAATAGGAGATCGAAGATATACTTACGTGCTGTAAGTAGCGTAATAGCCTCTTATACCGAGTTTCCTAGTTAAATCAAGACGTCGATCTTATATAGTACGACGCTATAGACGTTAAATACGCTCCCGCTAAGCTATAATAATTCTACTTTAATAACCTAACGTAAGCTGGACCTCCTGCTAGACTACCTAATTAGCTAAAAGCTTTCTACGATAGAATTAATAATTACGACTACCTTGATAGCAATAAGGAGATAGACTAACGCTCGAGGGCGAGCTTTTTTCGGAGGGGGGGGTAGTATAACGACTAGTCAGGTTTAGAGGTCTCTCCCTATTAGTAGAAACACTTACTGCTAAGCGAGATTACACGAGTAGAGTTTAGGGGCCCCTTTTTATATATATACTTCTATTCTCTCTCTATTTCTTTACTCCTTAGTTATAGATTCTCAAGTGATTCTTACTACTTCATATTCATAGTAATATGAGGTCTTATTACTCAGGTAGTTTTGAGACCTTTCTAGAGTAAGCGTCATAAAGCTCAGAATAAGTAGAAAGATAGAGGTTATAGCTAGAGATTCTATACTAAGAGTATAGCAGTAGGAGTAAGGAGTTTAATAATATATATAGAAGTTCAGGAGTTATAGATTATAGAGTTAAGATATTTAGGTATAAGGTCCTAATATAAGATAGAGATATTCTCTGTCTCGAAGGGGAGTTATCTAAAGGGAGTTTTAGGAGTATATAGCTTTCGAGATATATTTTTACAGGTATTATATAGCGTATTATAGCCTAGAAAAGAGGTCTCGGGGGCGAGACTTATATAGTAGTAGACTTATAATATCACTAGATTTCCACCTAGCTAGTAGCGTATAGACCTCTCTCTTCTATAGATTACTCTCAAGGTTTCCAAACCTTCTCTAGAATACAACTACGCTTTTCCAGAGCTTCTATTCGCACACCTTTTCTGAGATCGAACACGAGGATCAAGTAACTGCTGTGAGGCTAGAAACGGAGTAAAGTGAGTGTGTTTTGTCCGTCCCTCACCTCATGGCTAACACAGTGCCTCCCAGTCCAAATACTCTGTACAAGAAAGGAAAACATCTCCTCCAGCAGCAACCATAGTGAAAGCCCGTAAATGCTTCCCGTGTGTACGGATTTATATTCCCCTTCCGCGTTTTATTCGTTGACAATTGTCCCTAGCGCAGTCGTAGGTAGCGTATGTATAAGGTGTTATCATACGCTCTATTTCTTATTAGCTTGAATCCAGATGTCATGTTCAACTTAGGACAGCGTACTGCTCAACAGCTGAAGGCACAATCAGCCATAAAACGGGAACCCTTTCCGCTCGTGGGGAAACATTGAATTGATCCTCCGTACGGGAAAAAATTGGTGTACTTTATGTCCGGATATGGGTCGCTCCTACAAAATGTCACAACCGGGACGACATTGATACCCTTGCCACAAGTTGTCCGACGCACACCCCAGAGACCTTTTCCTTCAAGGGCTAAGTCTTGACGCCTGTGTACAAGTGCCCATTCCGCATCGTCAACACTCGCAGGAGCTTCAAAGGTCGTACAGACGACAGCTTGATACGCATGGGCGGCTGTGACGCACGCAAGGAGGATAGAGAGATGCTTCATAGTGAGAGTGATAGAAGTGGAAAGGACGAGGTGAGGATGATGTGCCTGGATAGATCGGTCCGTGGGAACTGAGGTAGAGAAAGGATGAGTATAGCACTCCGCGCAGAAACTCGACTATTTATAATAATCGTCGGTCTCGCGCTCCCCTCAATTTTCTTTGAGTTCTTTATCGGATTTAGATCGAATTCTGATTAGGTTCTTTTAATCTTCTCATAGTTATTGCTCTCTACTACTTATCCTCTTCCCCCCTCCCCCCCGGATTAAACGTTAAAACCTGTGCTAGAGTAGGAATTTGGCGCAAGATTTAACATTTCAGCCGGGGTGGGGTATACTTGTAGCATTACTCCGTACAGTAGATGTACTACTACTAGGTGGTACGAGTATGAATTCTCGATGGAGTTCGGCTACGCAATCGCTAGCTTGGGGTACTAATTCCGCAGGGAAGCGTACGAAAAGCGTACGTAAGCTTCAATTGTACGAAAGGTTTTAGGTGGGTCTCGCGCAGCCCTATATCTATCTACTACATAGTAAGTATACAGCAAGTTTGTGGGGCAATTCGTAAATTCGGCATCAACCTATAGATAACGTTACCTAGCGATTTACAAAAGTGGGCGAGACCCATCTGAAACCCCCTTTCGTACGGAAGATCCGGTACAGTATTATCCGCACACCAAAATGGACACGTGTGAGAGCTCCGCCCACTTTCCTCTGATGCCGCAGGAACCTTTCGGGACATTACCATTGGCGACCTTGGGCTATTTGTGGAATGTGACCCAATCACCAGACTATCTGAAAGTGCATCAAAATCTTCTTTGGCGGAGTTGCAGAGACATAATAGAGCAATCCGCGGCTTGGATGTCGAATCTGAGAGCCATGAATTACGACGGACAAAAGAATGCTTCCAGACACTCGGAAACATCCACTTCCTTAGTATGGACTAATTAGGTACGGAAAGTACGACGAGGGTCACTATTCAGCTTGATCGGACGACTGTCGATCATGACCCCAGATTCACATCTACCGATTATGTACGCGGTAATGTTGTCCTCGCTCTGGAGCGTGCGGATGCAGTGTCTAGGATCACGGTTGAACTTTCAGGTGTGATAGATTTCCAACTCATATTACACTTTCTCCATCTCATTTAACAACCAGAGCTCATAGAGTGCATGTTTAATTGCTTCTTTAGGTAATTTATTCAGCAGCGTGGTAGCTGCCGCGACAAATCCTTGGGATGGTACGGCCCATGCGACGAACTCCCACAAGGTCGGTATCCTGTTCCATCCCCAAGGACCCCTTACCTAAAAAGATATATCCTGATATCTTTGAGCAGCTTTTCGATATACTTGTATGCCAGCTCGTATTTCCTCCACCAAACTTATCTATTTTGTCGAAAGGATTTTCCTTGCCAGAAGGAACAAGCACTTTCCCTTTCGTTTTCCGCTTTCCACTCATCTCAACTTGTAGCGATACGAATCATGATTGGATCAAGCGTCTCAACACTAGTCTGCCGCCATCCATCAAAGTCCATGCCCCCCATTATGTAGCGAGCGCAGAAGCAAAATACACATTGAAAGTCAAGGTCGAAAGACCAGGCAGATTTAAATCTGATGTGAACACTCAACTGGAACTCAATTTCATGCCTCTAGGCCCGACTTTGCCCCCTCCCATGCTGAATCCTGTCTCGTCGAGGACATCTAGATCACTGCTGTGGACATTGTCCGGTACCAGCCCTTCGGCATCATCATCTGTATCAAGTCGGCTAGATAATGGTGTTATTACTTGTGAAGCATCACTTCTAACACCTACCATTCTACACACGACGCATCATCTGCCCCTGGTGTCTCTGCTATCATCAAATCTGCTTCGCGAAATCCGAGATTGATCGTATTTTTGAGGTCTCTGTTAATTTTGCTTCGCACAGAGACTATGGTTACTGTTGGACCGAACACTACTTCGTGAGCTTCGTCTGATGAACTCCTCAATGTTTCTGGACTCGAGATCGAAATCTTCGAGCCTTTGAAAGTTCCTGGAAGATTGGAGGATGGTCTCTGAAAGATGTCGTGGTTCCAGATGTAAAGCCAAGCTTCACAGCTTGCATACTATTACAACAACACTTCCTTGTCGTGAGTGAAGGGTTCTTATATGGTATTGATGGGTCGATTGAGGTATGACTTTTATCGCACATCTCTGTGATTCTAGGATCTGATCATTATATAGTTAAGACAACCATCAATATTGATGTACATACGGGCAGAAAACCCGACATAACCTCGATAAATGTCTCCGATATTAGGAACGAAGAGGTTACGTTCGTACCATGGCGAGTTGGATCAGAGAGACGTTTAGGTATCATGAGGGAATCAGACTCGATCGTGACGAGTGAGCCGTCGCCTGCTTACTCGTGAGATGTACTATGGTGACAATTCAAGTTGTTACTTCACGAGAAACAGAATACCCCATACTCGATCTGGGAAGATTAGCGTGTTGTTAATCGTCCTCGTCCTTATGTGACTTTTACTAATCAGGGGCCTCCAAGTAAAAACGTCCTTGTAACTGATATTCTGCGCATCCAGCCTCGTTAAAATCCTGTTCTCTTACTCTTCTCGTTTCTTTCCACTTCGATATTTGAATTCCAGGCTCTCCCAGTGTTCTCGTGACAGCTTGCTTACCTTAATGAAGACATTTAGGCCGTCGTATAAAGATACATCTCGTATAAAGTAAAATGAGAGTTCGCTAGGGTCTGCACTAAGATCCGCTGCCGTGTCGTTCGATTTAATCCATTTTTTCTTTTAAAGATTGCCGTGGTTTGCTCGCCGTGGACTCATAGGCAATGTTCACGTATTCTTCTGGAGAACTCAATGTAGTGCGAAGAAAACAAAACCGAGCTCTTCCTGTGTATTGTTGAAATGGAACGATACCCAACTAATCAGCTTTTGGTCTGCGAGCTTTTTTGCCCAGCTAATCGTCTGATGCTCCTTGTACCACGAAGATCACTTTAATGGACTTGTTTTTTGATTTTATGAGAGTTTTTTTAGAATCACTTCCGTGATTCGGAGTCCCAATATCTCAGCAGTATCCGAATCGACCCAACCTATCGTGCCTGAATATTCCTTTGGTGCCTTTTTTGAAAATGTATAGTCTCTTCCTCGTCTAGCCTATTGCTACTGTTCCAAGAGCTGTTCCAGGAGCCCCACGAGGCATCTGAACGATGACAGCCAGAAAGCCATGCAGAGACTCTATTAGACGCTATGCTTCTCCTTGTAGATACTTGTGTCACCACGAATTGGAGTTAGTTATTCGTATAAGTGGCCAGTATATAACTATTTGTGGTAGTGGAACGATCACATACTTCGCACTGGTAACTACCAGTCAAGTGAGAGAGACAGGATGGGCTCCCTTGCTAAGGTAAATTGTAAACATTTCGAGGTACTCCTCTCGATATTCGATAAGCCCGATTTAAAATACTAATCTATATGATATTGAGCTATTTGTGGATCACTAGTTAAAAAAACGGGTCACGTGAAATGCTATGATTAGCTATAGCGAGGCCTTAGCAGGTATACGGCCGAAAAGGAGGAATATCAAATATTTCCGAGCTACTTAACGTTCGCATATTTCGTTTACGAGCTCTTACTATCTGTTTTTTTTATACTCTCTACTAATAGAGTTTTCTTCTCCTGAATAGTATTCGAACTATAAGTAGAATTAGCTTATTATTAACTTTCGAACGAATCGTATAAGTGCGCGATATAAGACGTGTTTCAGGTATAATATATATCTATTCGTCTAGCTTCCGGTCCGAAATATCACGAACCAGCATAGTTCTTGGCACTAAAACCGTCCTGGCACCAGAATACTAATAGTACCACCTAGTAGTGAGTACTAGACGGGTTTTAGTACTAGAAAAGAGTTAGTACTATTAGAGGAAAAGTACTAATACGGTTATAGTATAAACTAGCGAGTAGTACTATATATCTACCTGTATTAAAGTAATAATAGTATTATAGCTATAGGTGATCCAGGATCACGTGATATACTAGACTGCTAGATAGGTCGCGAGAGCTTACGCGCTCTATAAGACGGTCTTATACCGCTAGTATAAGGGAACGAAGATTCTATATAAGACTAGCACTTCTGCTATTAGATAGGAGCTTCGTGCTCAAATTCATATAGTAATTAATACTTACTTATAACGTCTTAATTCTAATTAAGAACTGAACTTCTTATTTACTTTACTTTATAGCTAATACTAACTGACGAGCTTATATACTACGTACTAGTTAGAACTAGGAACGTTATACTTTAAGTACCTTACTTGAAGTATCGTTAATAAGAACGAAATAGCTACTAAAGAAGGATCTGTCGTAGGAGAAAGCTCCTAGACTAGTAGGCCGGATAAGGTTAATAAGGTCGATAAGAGTATATCGCTTCGTATGAACCTACTTAATACTTATTATAAGAACTATAATAAACTAGGATAATTTATCCTCTAGTACTAGATATACCTCGCTTTTAATAAGGATAAGTTCGAAGCCGACTCCCTTAAAGTCCTATAGATCGCTTCGTTCCTCTGCGATACTATAGCTTACTAGATTAAGCTAGCTCTAAGTAACTACTTAGTTAATTAATACTTATCTAGGGCCTATTCTATCGCTATAACTAAAAAAAGCCAAGTTATCTTTCGAACCCCTATAGGCTTTACTAATATTATTAAAGAAGTCTTCGGAGACCCTAATAAGAAGGAATAAGACGAGAAGCACCTACTCGGAATTCGATAATAAGGATCTATTTATAAATATACTACCGAGTTCTACTGATATTCTATATAGTTAGATTAGACGGATAGTAGATTAAGAGCTTAATACTATCGAGGCCTTAAGGACTATATTAAAGATAAGCTCTCTAGGGCTAGTAAACTAAGTACCCTAGAGGACTTAATTAGATTATCTACTACTATCGATAAACGAATCTAAGAATAAGCGAAAGAAAAAGGAGGATACTTTATATTTACTTACCTCTAGAAACTTTAATTTCTATAATAATATAGTAAATATTAGGGAAATTTCTAACTTTACTTAAATAATAAATATAACTACTATAATCTAATAGAAATAGATAGAGTAGAAAGAGGATCTAAGGGCTAATCTGAGAAAGATAAACGTTAAGAGAAAGGCTTATATTATATATATAGTAAGCTAAGATATCTCGCTTATAATTATTCTTAGAAGAAGAAATAGAGAGGAAAACCTTAGAATAAACCTAAGAGAGAATTCGGACTAGCTAAAAGAAAGCTAGATTACTAAGAAGCTTCTAGCGCAGAATAGAGTTCGTAGGACTTTATAACCTATAAATCTAGCGAAGGATTCGAAGAGAACTTAGTTAAACTTCTAGATAAAGACTAAGAAAGCTAGAGTATTATAGATAAAAGAAACTATTTATATAATAACTTTCTATATAATAACGAAAACTAGACTCTTCGAAATCATAATAATAGAAGAAGAATATAGGTTTATAATAGAACTAAGTCCGATTTTATAAAGTATTATCGAACCTATAATATACTTAACCCGGGTATAGACTGCATTATTACTTATTATAATACTATTACTATTATATTCTAAGTTAATACCGGGGATATCGAGGAACGACTAGATTATTATATAGCTAACCTCGAAGGAGAACCTGAACTAAAAGAGTTTAAATAACTAAATTAGTTTCTTCGGATAAAAGACACTTAGGCTATTATCGAGGAAATAAGAGAGGAATATTATTAGTAAAGAAGATAGTACTTATTAGAACTAGCTACTTATTAAAGAATAGTACTAGATCTGATTTAAGAGTAAGTTAATCTCTATTACTATATACTTTATACTCTAATTACTTACGAACCTAGCCTTAGGACTTAGTTAGACGAAACAATAAGGAGAATTATTAAAGAAGTATATAATTACTTCATAATAGAACTACTATACTTAGAGCTTACTACTACTAGAGAGTTCGATTAGTTAATCTTACTAGTTATAGTAGATAATATTAAGATAAAAGCACTTATCGATTCAGGAGCTATAGGACGCTTTATAAACTTAGCCTTTATCGAGAAATAGAATATTCCTACTACTATTAACTCGAAACTATACTACTTTACTTTATTAGATAGAAAAGGCGCCGGATTAGATAGTTAGGTCTATAGAAGGATAAGAGGAATAAAGATAGTTATTAATAGATATAAAGAAACGCTTTACTTTAATATTATACTTACCGGATAATATGATATCGTATTAGGAATATTATAGCTATATAACTATAATCTTAGTATAAACTAAGTAACTAAGAGAGTTATATTTAGTAACTATAAATATAAGTATAGTTAACTAGCTAGTAAACGAGAGGCTAGCGCTACCTCCTTAATAATAATACTAATAGACTCTAGCTAGTTAAGTCGAGTTCTTAGTTAGATAGAACCTAGGAATTATCTTAGCTAGATAGATAATATTCAGGAATAGCTACCCGAACTATATAAGAAGTTCTCGAAATTATTCGAGGATCCGCAGGATATAAGAGCTCTACCTGAGTATAAACCCTAGGATTATAAGATAAACTTTAAAGATAGATTTATACTTATCGTAAAGAAACTTCGCTATTATAACTATAATACTATAAGGACGCTTAAGGAGTATTAAGAGTTAAGTATAAAGAAAGGATAGATTCGGAAATCTAAGTTATTATATACTATTAATATACTAGTAGTTAAGAAAGCAGGAGATCCTAAGGGAAGACTATACGAAGACTATTAGATAATTAATAGTAGCACTATAAGAGATATATATCCTTTACTAAACGCGTAATACCTATAGGATAAGCTAGCTAAAGTAAAGATATATACTAAGTTAGACTAATATAACGCGTTTAATTTAATCCGAATTAAAGAGGGATACGAGTAGAAGACTACTTTCGTATTGCCTTTAGGGCTATAGGAATATATAGTAATACTATTCGGCTTAACTAATACCTTAGTTATATATTAAAGATAGAATAATAATATTCTTAAGGACTTTATTAGGAAATTCGCTATATATTACTTAGATAATATCCTAGTATACTCAGAGACTATCGAGGCATACTAGGGCTATATTACCTAAGTTATAGAAGTACTACGTAAAGTAGATTCTAGATTAAAGATATCGAAATATAAATTCTTAGTTAAGTAAGTTACTTTTCTAAGGTATATTATTCGCTTTAGAGAGATAAGTATTAACTCGAAGAAAATTAAAGCTATAAAGGAATAGGAATCTCTAAAGAATATTAAGGATATATAGTTATAATTAGGTTTCGCTAACTTTTACTAATAGTTTATTAGAAACTACTTTAAGATTACTAAACTACTTACGAGCTTAATAAGGAAGGGTATTCCTTTCACTTAGACTAGCTAGTATAAGGAAGCTTTTTAGAGAATTAAGAAAGAATTTATAAAAGAACTAATCTTATATAGTTTCGATAAAGAAAAGGAAAGTATAATAGAAATAGATACTTCTAATACTTATACTAGCGTAGTATACTTATAGCGAGATAATAAAGGATAACTATACCTAGTCGCTTACTTTTTAGAGAAAATATCTCTAGCTAAATAGAATTATAATATCTATAAGAAAGAACTTATAGCGATTATTAAAGTACTTAAATACTAGAAAATATACTTATAAGGAGCTAAGTTCTTAGTTATTATCTATACTAACTATATGAATCTCCGAACTTTTATAACTATTAAGGTCTTAGATAATTATCAATTAGTCTAATAGTTAGAGGAACTTGCCTCTTTTGATCTAGTTATTAAGTATATATAAAGAAAGGATAATATACGAGCAGATACTCTAAGTAGATTACTAAGTTATAAGGATAATAAGGTCTATAATAAGATTACTTTACTTAGATAGCTAGATAATAGAGATATAGTTATTAATATCTAAGAAGCTACTATAATTAAGTAAGAAATTAAGAGACCTTAGTATAATACTTTAAAGGAGGCCTAGAAAAAGGATAGAATATCCCTAGATAAGACTAAGGAACTTATTATAAGGAATATAATTAAGAATAGTATTATATAAGTTAATAGGAAAATTTAGCTTCCGCTGAGCTTAATAGAAGTATATATTAAAGAGTAATACGAGCTTCTCGCGTATAGATACTAAGGGATACGAAGAACGTATCTAAGGATTTTAAGAAACTACTAGTCGGAAGGACTCTACTAAGTAGTTAAAGAAGTACTAGCTAATTATAATACTTATATTAGGAATAAGTCTTCTTAATATGCACCTTATAGGCAGATAGTTATAGTACTAATACTACTAATATCTTAGAAATCGATATCATAGGACTTTATAGGGCTATTGCCGCTATCGAAGGACCTGGTTACGAGAGTTAGCTATAATATAATACTTATTATTATAGAGAGACTTACTAAGTATATGATCTTAATACTAGTCTTATCTACTCTTATAGCTAAATATCTAGTATAAGTATATCTTAAGGAGATAGTCTCTAAGTATAGAGTACCCGAAGAAATCGTATCAGATTAAGATAAGTTATTTATATTAAAGTTCTAGAATACTTTAATAGGGTTCCTAGAGACTAAATAAAAACTATTAATAGCTTTCTATCCTTAGACTAATAGAGGAAATAAAAGAATAAACTAAGTAGTTAAAGTATACTTACGCTATTATATTAACTATTAATAAAATAATTAAGTAGAACTATTACTATTAGTAGAATTCGTATATAATAGCTCGACTATAGAAATAATAAAGGTTATACTATTCTTCGCGAATTATAGTTACGAACCTATTGCTTATAGAGAACCTAACTTAATAGTTAAGGATAATAATATAGCTTATATCTAAGTTAGGAATATCTAGGACCTTTATAAGGAACTTATAGATGAACTCCGGTTTATAGTAGAGAAGAATACGTACTACTATAATAAAAATCGTAGTTAAGAGCTAACGCTATAGGAAAGGGATAGGGTTTATCTTCTATAAAAAAATATTAATATATAGAGACTAAGTAATAAGCTAGATTATAAGAAACTTAGATTATTTAAAATTAAATAAGTTAAAGGACTTTTAAATTATAAACTCTAGCTACTAGCTATAATAAAGAAGATATTTCTAATATTCTATATATCTTTATTAGAAAAAGTACTACTAGGAGCACTACTAGCCCTAAAGATATACGCTAAACTAGTTAACTTACTCGTAGAATATAATATAGAGGAACTACTAGATTATTAGTATAAATAAGGAATTATTAGATACTTAGTAAAATAGAAGAACTACTTATATTCGGAAAATATATAAGAACTTAAGTTAAGCTTTTACTACTTAGTATTACTAGCTAATTTCTATTAATAAAACCTAGATCTACTTAGAGCGAGTTAGTAGAGTTAAAAGGAAGTTCGACTATTAGGTCAAACGAGGGGTCGATAAGGATATCGGAACTAGAGAGTTCCGCGCTTATTAACTTAATATCGCTAGATACTTTTTCCTTTTCTTATTTCTCCTTTTCTTCTTTTTCTAGAGCTTTAAGAGTATCGAGCTTAGCTATCGAGTTTAGACTAGTAGTAATTATCTTTTACTACTATTCGTATAAGAAACGTTTCTATTTCTTTAATCTTATAATTCGTATATAGAACTCGGCTATAGCTAAGTCTTCCTTATCTTTTAATTTTTCGATTTAGGAATTAAGACTTTCTTATTCAGAAGCTATAGGTAACTAGTTCCTTATATAAATATCGCAGGATTTATTTAGTCGGGCGTAATAACTATATCTAGTTAGTTTAAGATCGCGAGGCGATATATACTCTTTATATTCCGCTTTTTTATATCTAGTATATAGTATTATAATTTTACTACTTAATTCTATTTATCTTCTGAGTATAATATGATCGACTTATTTAGTTAAGCGTTCGGGGGGTATAATAAAAGAAGAAGATAGCTATAAGTAGTTATCGATATTTCCTTAGGCGTACTTAAGCGTAAGGATACGCTAAGATAGAAGGGGAATAGTATTACGAACTAGTATAGTTCTTAGTACTAAAACTATCCTAGTATTAGAATACTAATAGTACTACTTAGTAGTAAGTACTAGACAGGTTTTAGTACTAGAAAAGAGTTAGTACTATTAGAGGAAAAGCACTAATATAGTTATAGTATAAACTAGCGAGTAGTACTATATATCTACTTATATTAAAGTAATAATAGTATTATAGCTATAAGTGATCTAGGATCACGTGATATGCTAGACTACTAGATAGGTCGCGAGAGCTTACGCGCTCTATAAGATAGTCTTATACTACTAGTATAAGGGAACGAAGATTCTATATAAGACTAGTACTTCTGCTATTAGATAGGAGCTTCGTGCTCAAATTCATATAGTAATTAATACCTGCTTATAACGTCTTAATTCTAATTAAGAACCGAACTTCTTATTTACTTTACTTTATAGCTAATACTAACCGACGAGCTTGTATACCGCGTACTAGTCAGAACCAGGAACGTTATACGAAACTGATAATAAGTAGGTAGATTAAGCGCTTTCCTAGTAGCTACTTAAAGAAGTCGATCTTAATACTCCTCGGTGGACTTATAGCGCGTCTATTACGAGCCTTCTAGCTGCTTCTCGACTTGTAAAGCGCTACTAACGAACGCGTATATAAATCGAGGCCGATATAGCTATTTAACTTAATCGACTATCCCCTTTATCTTCTTTACCTCCGGAAGAGCTTCTTTTATAACTTATACCTACTCTAGTAGTACTTGCTCTAGTAGTACTTACTCTAGTAGTACCTACTCTAGTAGTACTTACTCTAGGATAAGCTATTCTATATAGATTTCAGTCTGTTTTCACTATTATAAGTCTATAAGATATTAGTTATATAGATTATTAATATACTAAGTACGCTACACTTTATTAGATTAATAAAGTAAGAGCTAGAGGTAAATATAAGCTCTATTATAAAAAGAGGGCTATTTATATAGAGCTATTACGAGAAATACCGGATGCTTTATAGAAGTTATTAGATAGTATAGATCTGCGAAGTTAATCGTTTTAGTAAAATATATATTAATATAATATTACTCTTTCTTTTATATTTATAAATACTAGGAAAGAAGATCGTATTAATCTTAACTATAGATTAACTACCTTTATAGCCTACGGGAAGCTATATTACTTATAAGAGCTCTTAATTCCTAGTCTATAAATAATACCTATCTTTACTTAGTTATTTTTCTATAACCCTAATTATATAACTAATATTCGACTTATATATTACGATTCTCTTAATACTATAATTCTACGCGACTTATATAAGATAGTTATTACTAATAATCTATTTATAGCTATATACCGGACCGCCTAAGAGCGATTATAAATATAAGATAATAATTTTCGGATCGTTCTTAGCTCGTAAATGCGACTAGTAATATAGACTAAAGCTAATAAAAAACGTAAGAATCTTCTGATTATAAACGAGATTTTAAGAATTATCTTAGATAAGTTTAATAAAGCTAGCTTTCGCGATATTATACTTATAATTTGAGAACCTCGCTATAACGGACTATATTTATATTAAGTATATATTACGAATCTAGTATACTTTCTATTAAGTTATCTATTACTCTTTTCTTATAGTAAGCTAAAGTAGTATTAGTCTTTATAAATCTATAATCGAGATCGAATTATAAAACTCTTGGAGTAATAGCTATTTTATAAGTTCTAGCTCTTCTAATAAGCTTATCAAACTCTAAACTTTTTCCGTACGAACTATATATTTTAATAATATATTATTAATATCTATATTACTTATTATACTACTCGCTTAGAATAGATGAAGAGGTATTAAGATAATATATATATAGATATATAGCCTTATAAATACGCTTATCCGAGCTGATAGCAACTCTATAGATTATAAGCGTTAGTTTATTCTTCTTTCTTCTTTCGTTAGAAGTAATCGTTTTATATAATAACTATTTTAAGATTCTATAGCTATAATACGCTTTTTCGGACGATTTATACTCTTTATTATATTTACTATTAACCCGCGATAGCCTGAAATCGTTTATAAGCTTCAAAAAATAAAATCCTAGCTAGTTAATAAGCTTAATATTATTATACGTGTCTTTTATTTAAAGATTAAAGAGCTTCTTAATAACGTTAAAAAAGAGCCTTTAGAAAATACGATACTTATATATATACTATTAAGTATTAAAAGTACAATTTACTTTATCTTTATCTTCTTCTTTAGCTCGAGAGTATAAGTAATTATCTAATACTAATTAGAGTTCACGAGATTATATCTGCGGAAATTTCGGATAAAGCTATAGACCTTATAAGTAAGTTATAGAAGTTAGTATTAAATAATATAACTTATAAGCCTTACGGTCCTGACTTTCCGAATGCTCCTTATATAGCTTATAAGTACGCTAGCGATCTATTATAATATTAGAAACTCTTTCCGAAGGAGTTTCAGCTAATTATAATTATTATAGAAGATAGTTACTCTTAATATTATCGCTAGTAAGATAACTGAATATTTATAGTTTATAAAGATAACTAGGAAGTTACTTTAGATAATAGAGAGATAGTTCTATTTAATTACTATCGATTATATATTAATATCGAAGTTTATAAGTTAGTATAAGCTATTAAGTATATCTATAAGTATATATATAAGAGTATAGACTGAATAACTCTTCCGATCTTAAATATAGATAACGAGATTACTTATTACATATAAGTATAATACGTAAGTCCCTCGGAAGCTTTATAATAACTCTTCGAATATCTTACTTATAAGGAATTTCCGCTTACATAATATCTTATAGTCTATTTATAAGGAGATTAAACTATATATTTTAAGCTTAGTTTATCTATAGAAGAGATAGTTATAAGCGAGATATAGCTTATTCTACTCTTATAAGCTTCTTCGAGTTCAGTACTATAAACTCTACTATTAGGCTATAGCTATATTCGGAGTTTCTAGCTTATTATGTTTAAGATTAATCGACTCATAAATAGCGTTTACGAAAAAGAGAAAGTTATTATATTAGCTATATATATTATTATAGCCTTATTTCAGAGGAATATTTCTACTTATAGCTACTTCCAAAAATTATTCGCGGACTAAAATCGTTTAATAAGCTATATTATTTTAAAGAGGTTACTTATAAGACGTATAAAACTACTTATATTATATATAGTTTAGCTAAAAACAATTAAGAGTAGTTTTAGTACTTTAATAAAGCGAAGCTATTTACCTTAGTAAGTAGTTTATAAACGCTTTTTAACTAGACTCTATTAATAAGAGATTATAGACTTATTAGCTATCTAGAAGCGATATAAGGAATACTTCTATAATAATCTCGCTTATTAGCTATGTTAAAAACCCGGCTTTCCTCTCTTTCTTTTAAACTTATATTACGATTATAGACTATAGCTCTTAGCTGAGAGCTTTATAGATTAGTAATAGTTACTTTCGGGCGTTAGCCTGCCTTCTTATAAGTAAGACTAGGCCTATTATTATACCTCTTAATAGATAATAGATAACCGAATCGAAGATTTTACTACTTTAGCGTAAATAATAAAAGCGAACCTTAATAGCGATTAGCTTATAGCTTTTACGAATATCATAACTATAATTATTACTGAACCGGAAATAGCGCACTTTTATATCTAAAGCTAAAGTAAATCTAGTAAAACGTATCTATATAAGACTCTCTGCTATTATTACTATAGCGAAGAAAAGTCAGTCCTTTACGTCGCTTCTATAGGTATTATAGCCTTATTATTACTAAATAAGCGAATATTATATATATAATTCAAGATTCCGATCGATCTTATAGAATAGTTTATAAGTAGTATTATAAAGTAAAGTGCGCTCTGCGGTCTCTTATATTAAGTCGATCTGATTATCCAGAATAAGGTACTAATATAATATAAGTATTATTTTAATGTAGTTTATTACTTATTAATCGATATATAAAGCTCTACGAATAATGTTCTCTTTAGTAGTATACTTATAATACTTAGTAGAGACTCTATATAGATACTTCTAGTCGTATTATAGGATTTATAAGCTAATATCGTAACTACTTATATTTAAAAGTTATTTATTTAGTCTTAATTATATTAGATTACCTTATAGATTAATATACGAGTCTAGAAAGAAGTTTATATTTCGTAATTCGTAGATTAAGTTAGTATTCTATTTTATAATCTGCGTTAAGAACTTTTAGTTATAGTTCTAAACTATATTTATTAACTTATTAGCGTTTCTAGTTTTATCGACTCTATCTACTCGCTAGATCTTCTTAGAGGAGCTACTATAGATATAACTATTTTTACGGGTCGCTATCTTTTATTAACTCTAAATATAACTATTATAGAGCTAAATAAAATAATTCTTAGTCGCTTTCCGGGCTAGTTATAAACCTACTCAGGTATAGATATAGATATAATAGATATAGATATTATTAAAATAGACTTTTATTAGTTTTTAGCTAAGAATCTTTAAAAAATCGATCTCCTATCGCTATTACTATCGTACTTGTACCTTAAGCTCGGTTCGCTTATTCTTCTTTTATATAATCTTATACTACTAGAAGGCTTTTATAATAGAATACGCTTAGTAGTTATAAGCTTAAGAAATTACTATATCGAGGCTTAGATCTTAAGTAGAGACCTCGATAGGCAGTTAAGAGTATTCCTGCGGATTAAATTAATTAGAATAAATAATAAACTTAGAATTACTTTTTAATAAAAGTAATTTCTAATCTATTTATATTTCGCTATAACTATTAATAAGTCTTAAGCATAGTTGTTTTATATAATAAGGCTAGACTTATAGACGCTTATATTTACTTATAGTTAGCTATATATTAGTCTATTATAAATATCTAAAGTTAAAGAGTTAAGCGTATTATTACTTATAGAAAATTGACTTCAGATTACGAATATTATATTTCTAAAGGTATTACTTAATATTTATTAATATTAGTTTAGTTAAGTATAATTTATAAGTCTATAAGTATACTTTATAGGTCTATTAATTACGAAAAGTTAAATAAAATCTAAAGAAGTTAAAGATAAAGTAGAATACGGTTTCTATTTAATATTAACTCTTATAAGAGACTTATAATTGGATTTTCAGCCTCGAAATTCAACTTATACTCTTATAGAGGACTCTTAATAGGATTTATAGCTTAATTAAGCTCTTAGTCTTCTTATCCTTACGCTTTTCCTTCTCTTCTAAATCGGCCTTTATATAGAAGTCATCTATAAGTAATTCGTAAAGAATTACCCGAGCCTCTAAAAGCTAGCGGTAGATATAGCGAGGGCGATAGATATAGCTAGTAGTAATAGAGAAGGGATAGCGAGCTACTATAGATTAGTGATAAGCTATTAAGTAATTAGATTTACGACTTATTATTATCACGAGTACTAAGAGCGACTTAAGTATTTCTATAACTACGAGTGCGACCTGAGGAAGAGCTAGTAGTAGCGGGGGAGGGAATGATAAGGGCAGTAAGAGTAGTAAGGGCAGTAAGAGTAATAAGGCCTATAGATCTATAAATATTAGTAAAAGTTATAATTCAGTTCGTAATATAACTTATAAAGCGAGTAATAGCTTCTTATACTATTATAGTAGTAGTTAGCGCAGGAGCTACTTAAAAAACCCGCGACCTGAACGCACTCTTTCCAAAGGCTATAGTCTCCTTAGTAATAGTTATAACTTAGAAGCTCTATATATCTAGCTATATCTATTAATATCTTTATATCCGAAACGGTCTATTATAAAGTATAGAATAACTTATAGATCTAGACGTATCGAGCCTCTAAGTTAGAGGACTGAGTAGCACTAGAGAAGACCTGACCCGGATGTAAATTAGTAGCGCGGAGAGGAAGGAGGGCGAAGAGCCGCGTTATAGCAGTAGTAGCGCGGGCAAGTAAAGCTAGCTTTACGAAATTATTAGCTAAGTTACGAACTGTTAGATAGCTAGGGCTAACTTATATAGTAAGAGTTAGTAGAGGAGCCGTAAGGCCGGCGGCGTAAGATTAGGCTGCTAATGCAGCGGCAGTAGAGGTAGTAGCGGTAGTAGTAGTAGTAGATATCTTACGGTCCGTTAGTAATTACTATAAGGCTATAGATCGACAGAATCGATATAATAGATACGTACTTAATAATTATAGTATCGCCAAAAAGAAGGTTTATAAATATTACTATAGGAGAGACGTACTTATAAAACTATTACCTTTAGCTTATTTCAAATTTAATTACTATTATTATCTATTAGAATTCATCTTTAATAGTAAGTCTTTATTTACGTAGTTACTATTATCTACTGTAAGCGACTATTACGGATTAACTATCACCTGTAACGACTGCGCGAAGCAAGGTCCCGTGACCCCGGAGCTTGCGAAGGGCCGGCACGGAGAAGATCTTATAAAGTGAGGCTCACCAGCGCCTCGTTCTTGTTGTGTAGGGAGTTTCCATCATGTTTTACAGGAGAGTTTCAATAGCCATATACTACAAATATGGAGCTCTAGCAAAGATTTCTTCTTCTTATCTTCAGTCCCGTCTCCCCAGCTTCTGCCAAAAAAATACCGTGGGTCCGTCTCGGCGCATCTGACTAATCACGGGGCTGAATCTTACTAGGAAGATAAAAAGTATTATTACCTCTTATGAAACTCCTCAAAACGTAAGCGCGCTTGATATAGATGAACTGAATATCGCATTCTTGACACCCAAATCAAGAGAGACAACCTTCGATTTTTGGCCCTTATTTGCCGTAAATGTCTCCTAGTGTAACTCTCTTGGTAGGTCGATCGTTAAACCTTCCACCCCTATGATCGACACTTTGGATCCGTCAATAGGTAGTACTACGTGTAATCTCCATACGAGCACGAAGAGCGGAATTAGTTAGATTAGTAATTATTTCCTTCCTTATCTTAATTGCAACATTATAAATGCAATTTGGCAAGTACATGTCGCTAATAAAAGGGAGAAATTTGATCCTTCTTCGTTCTGATGTTATTCCGTCTCCGACACAATTTATTTCTGGTAGCAGCTCGGGGGACAGACCGTGCGCTGTATGTAACATTTTATGCGGTTAATTTTTAATTTAGTTCAACCGTTTCAAACCTCTCGAAAATTGTGGACTTAACACCGAAAGAGAATAGCATCTACAGAACAAGGATATTCTGCAGGCGCCGATAATACTGAATTATTTAAGGAGATGGAGATGTTGGAACTCACTCTCATGACCATTGGCCATTTGAGCGGCGGCCTTGAGTGGAGTAAGTGAGTATTTATCATCATCATCTTCCGATGAAGCAAATAAATGGCAAAACGCAGAAAAGCACAAGACTATCCGGCGGAGCGACGTTCGAATCATTCTAAAACCACGCAGGGAGAAAGAGCTTGCGTGCATATGTAGTTATTCAAGAATCCCAGTCAACTTCATGCATAAAAATGTCAGATTTGAGTATATCAACAGGAAGCCGGCATCCATCAGGTATCTATCCGAGATTTAACAGTGAGTCTTTTTAGCTGGAGTATTAGTTCCTCCTTGAGACTTACTGTAATATGCAGTATCCCAATTTAAGAGGGCTCAAGTTTAAAACTGTATGCTTCTCGTCTATACCTTTAAAATCTAACTCTTCACCACTCTCAGTAGGTTGTCTCCCACGCCTGCGTATCAACACCAACCTCAACACAAAACTTAAAACCGATGACCACATTCAACAACTCTTTTCGTAGCGTTGCGGAGAATCAATATCTTAACATGCCTTTCAGCTGCACCAATAATCTGACGAGCGAATTTCTGATTGCGGATATTGCGTTGCGGAAACGCACCGAGCAGTTGGTGGTTGACACGAGATGTCTGTCAGAGGACGGGTGGCTGCTCTCATAGGATTATTCCAAACCCAAATTTCTCGCTATCTTGAATGAGTGGAGGGTTCTGTAAATGCAGCAAAACGGGTGGCAGAAAGAGAAGCACGGAAATGATGCTGTAAATTAGAAGACTATCTCCGGCCTCTAAGGTTTGGATTCCTTGGAGAATAGAGCAATGGAGAAAGGAGATGTTATGAAGACTGATGGCTAGGTAGGAGAAGTTCGAAGAAACTCTTGGTTCAAACAGGAAAAGAAGCAGTCGTTTCCGAACTTGATGTTCATAGTCTTGAGGACGAGATCTGGGCAAATCAAATTCGCTTAGTGCTGCATATCGACAAGATTCCGGAGTACTTCCTATGAACAACATTATTGTATATACCGAAATAAAGAAGAGAGTAAATGATCTTGGATGTATTGTATCTGGTCAACATTTGTAGCCAGCACATTCTTCCAGCGATTGCACACCCTGGACTTGGCCTGAAATTGAGAGGCTATCAATGGCCAGGCCAGCTTCTCGTTGCCTGTACCTATCCGCCCACACAAACGAAGGGTCTCGGCTACCATGTTTTGATTCATCCTGAAAGGGAAATATCATTGGAAAAGCTGCGAGTTTCCATTTGTGCTGTTTCTTTTGAAGATGAGGCTGGTAGATTTCTTTTTCATTGAGCTGCACGTGAATGACGTCATGCTGCGATGTACAAATACCCCTCCACCCCTCCTTCCTCCAAACATAATCTCGAATCATAAAACCACAACACCAAGAAATTCCATGCCAATCATCACCACTCTCACCCCCACGATTTGCCAATTCCCAGCCAATTCCAACTCAACACACAACAATCAACCGAACACCCAAGCTCATCACAATGGCATCTCGTATCCCAACCTCAACCACCGTTCTCGAATCCGCCGTCATCTCGGCAAACTTCAGCGATGTCTGGCACAAGATCAAGCTGGAGAACTTCGCCGATTTCTGGTCTGCTCTGGAGAAGAGCGAGACGGTCAAGGGAGCAAGCCCTGATACCGATGTTGTGAAGTGGACTTTCAAGGATGGTCAGGTGTTGGAGGTTAAGCAGGAGGAGCATTCTGTGAGTTTTGCCTTTCCATTTGCACTTGTTTGCAATTTTATCTTGATCCGTACACTGATGGATTAAATGCTCCGTTTGTATTTCATACGTATAAAGGGGAATTTTTCACTGATGCCTATTATCTAGACCATCGACCACTACATCACTTACTCCGTAATCACCGCCCAACCTCAACTCACCTACTCCTCGGTCCTCAGCACCATCCGCTGCTTCCCAGTTACATCTGGTCAACATGAAGGCCAGACTTTCGTCCAATGGAACGGTCACTTCTCTAGTGATGCCGATGCTGGTACGTTCCATTTTTCTCTCTTCCCATCAATCTCTTGTGTTCCATCGCGTTCTCGCTCGAGAACACAGCTAACACTTCAAAGGTGTCATCGAAGATGCTAAGTTCAAGCGTCGTGAGGCTTTGGCTGATCTTGCTACCGCCGTCAAGGGCGCAACCAAGTGAGAGGGAGATGGACAATGGGGTGTCTCAGAATTGGGCATCTTTCCGCTGGGAGGTAGGCTTCGTCTATGGAACGAAATAACTTACCCATTCGCTTTGAGGACTTCTCGGAGAAGATCCGTATGTAGTAAGAATAAATGAACAATAGCTTTTCCTCGGGGCATTTAAGTAATTCAGGTTTCGATCGATCGAGTGAACATTACAGTGTTGTTGGGCGGAACACTTTTTGAGGACGAGACTTTTTGGGTAATTGCCAAACTCATATTCACGAAGGAGAATGTGGAGAAGGTCGATTAATGCCAATGAGGCGCTGATTTTGTTGCACACTCTATCACCTCATCATTCCCTCCACCATCCGACCGACTCAATATAGTACACACACTACCCTTACATTACCTTACCTTATAAGCACTGATTGATGCCACAATCGTCCTGAATCGATTCCAAGGGCTCACTTGAAGCTCTTTCACCCTGGCCATAGTTTACATGCTATCTCTGCTCTCGAAACTCTGTAGGGCCAAATGCGAAAGGTAACTCTCTCTTGTCCAAGAGTAATAACCCATCCGTAATGGTCAAGTCTCAAGAGCCATCCTTTAGTATTTCCTAGGTGCTAATGAATAACCTATATCGCAACGATGTTCCCAGTAAGTAGGCGATCTTAATACTTATCCACTAACTTCGACTTACTTAGAAAGCCAATATCTTGCACGAACCGTGTCTGAGATGTGGCGTCTAGGAATGTACGGTGGAGCAGTAAGTCTACTGGTATTGAGTTTGATCTACCGCCTTTGATCGGGGTTACAAATCTTATCGAGCTAATCCAAATAGCAAGATCTCCGCTTCGGCTTGCCCTGGAACGTTGGTGAGTAACTTGAGTCGGGATCAAGCGGTAACTTGGTATCGCAAAGTACCTCGGGGGAGAACACACTTTCAAGATGCGGATACCTCGCCTAGGGAATTTTGCGCAGATATGTATAAACCTTGCTTCGAGACATCCTGCTACAAATTGGACCCACCACTTTAAGTACCGAATATCGCCTCCATTGGACTTCTTAGAACTACTTGCGCGACAAGGCACGTCTTTCTAGAAGTGTGAAACTTCCCTTTTAAGCAGGCTGTAGGAGCTATTACACTCGGTCTCAGCTCAGGTGCGGAACCATTGGGACTAAGCGCTCCCGCAAGGCAGGAAGTGTCGTGTCTGCCTTTCTAAGGCTGTGGCAGGTAGTTGCTGTGCATTGGGAGCCTGACCATACAATCATCGGCTGAAGTTATGCTTCGCTCGTCCATGAGAATCGGACAGCCTATTCTTGGAAATTTAAGCGCTCTCGCTAATTAATTGAACGGGGAGATACTAGATGCAGCTACTGTTAGCCAGAGGTAAGTGTAACTCCGTTAGAAGATCAAACACTTTCTACCAACGGCGATTCACCCGTCCCTAAAGACATAAGCTTTACTGGAACCTTTAAGGCCGCCCAGGTCGTTAGCTTATACCTGCCGGCGCTCTTGGCCAGTGGGCCTACCAACAGGGTGGCTCCTGCCGCCTGATACAGCGGTTATATTAAATGGTACTCACATGCCAATACAACACCCAGCTTATGTAGAAATAATCTCTGCAACTCTCGAGGTTAATGAGTGGCGAGAGAATTGAAACTCAACACAAAGAGTATCGTCACTGTCTTGCAGATTGATTTTACCTTCAACTATCAGCGAATCCTCAACGAAGGCCGTCATGTCATCTCCCAAGAAAAAGCTCTTGCAAGCCAGAGACTTTGAAAGAGGTAGTAATTTGGTGCATGACTGATGTTGAGTAGCTTTAGCTCGTCTTGACCACGAAATGGAAAAAAAAGATTTCCTCGCTGCATTCGCCCCAATCAACGTCGTTACCGTCGGCGGGTACCTCGCGGTGACCTATTTCGGGAATCGCGAAGCTACAGGAGATCTTGACTACATGATCGAACCTCAGTGGGCCAACGATGATGAGATAAAGTCGCCGCTCAAAGAGGCTATAATTTTGGTGGCAGAGGAGGAGAAATTCGAGTACGACTGGATGAATGATGATTTGGCAATCTGGGCGACCGCAGAAGCTTCCAAATCACTATTCGAACGAGCTTACGAACAAAATATTCTCCTGTTCGACGGACAATGCCTTAAAGTCTGGGCTGCGCCACTCGAATGGGCGCTGGAGCGAAAGCTTAGAAGAATCGCTTTTGCGGAACGTGGTGATAAGACTGTTGATTTGGACGATGCTCTGACCCTTTTCAAGTACTTTAGAGATTCGAAGAAGGGACCCTTGGACATGGAATACTTTCGAAATCTCAACATGAACGGATTCGACTTGAACCCAAGGGTTAAGGATATGGAGAAGGTCGCAGCAGAGTATCGCCAGCTCTACGGAGAGGATTTGTTCTCCGCTTCAGCAGCGGCCTAGACAAGCACCAACACCTCCACCACTAGGATGAATCGGTCAGCCGTAGAAACGAATGCCAGTAGCCTCCCAAACAACGCCGTGGTGTTTGAGTTAGAAATGGACGGCGGCGGCACATTTTACATCAATTTTAAACACAATGAGATAAGGTATAGGGTACTACTACATGCAGACTGGATTCTGGCTTCGACAACCTTCGCTGACGGGACCTATCCATGTTACTTCTACACCGGGAAGAAGTCTGGATAGTACTACTTACTGGCTTTGGTCACTGGAGCTGAACAAGGTCAAGGTCTATTAGTGAGAGGGAAAGAGGAAGCAAAGAGAGAGGGAAATTAGATTAGTAATTGTGAATTCTAATTCATAGCAAACAAGGTCTGACTATCATTATGCTCGTGTGACTATGTGAATGACTATGACAATGACACCCTTTCTATTACTATGATTCAAATGCTGTCTGTCAGCACTCGAATGCGTCCCCGACAATGCCTCGACGTCGAGAATAATGTAATATAAGTACTATGGAATGTATCTTCTGGTTCTGCCGAAGGCGGTGGGTGACTTAGCGCTGAGACCATGGGCGTGAGACATTTCGAACTTCACGAGAGTCCCTCCATTATCCGCTGCGCTGCGGCCAGGGTTGCACTTTTCGGGCCGGAATAACCAGTTAATCCGGAGGAACGCCAAAATCGCGATGATCTGTAAATATGTAAACAATATCAATTACCCTACTATATACTACTTGCTATCATGCCTGAGAACACAGTTGCTGATTCTACGGATCCTGGTACACGTAGACCGAATGCTCCTCCACTTGAAAAGGCTGGTGTAGCTTTTCTACCGATGAAATTACTACCTTTTGATCCGATTATCACACTTCCTGATCACGTTGCCCCTGATGTCCCAATCGACCTTTTCACACTCTATTATACCCCTGAAATCATCGAGGGCATAGTTAAACATACGAATAATTATGCCCGGGCACCGAAAAACCCTGCATCGAAAAGGTCACGATGTCTTGACTGGAGCCCAACATGTAGTGCCGAGATCTACATATACCTCGCCATACGAATTTATATGACAATCCATGTTGAAAACGAGATATCAGACTATTGGTGCACTAAGGGCATGTCACCTGTACATCCTATTTCAAAGAAAATGGCTAGGGATCGATTCCAGGAGCTACATATGAGGTTTCGGCTCGAGGGCCTAGATGCTGAAGGACCATATGAGCGGGTGAGTATTTCAGTCTCTTGCCTCTTGAACATCTTAGCTCATTAAAGACTAGGTCTCTGCATTATCAGCACATATCCAAGCAGTGAATTTGAGTGTGTGGACTCCTGGCCGAGATGTCGCTGTGGACGAAATGATGATTCGCTATGAAGGCCGGGCAAAGGAAGCAACTACGATTCCAGGGAAGCCTACCCCTACAGGATTTAAGGTGTGGGGAGTCGCTCAGCAAGGCTTCTTACTTGCTTGGAACTGGCATCGCCCTGGTAAGGATTTTGGCCCAGTTGGAGTGTTTACACCACGAGAGCTAGGAGCTACGAAGAGCGGAAGAGGAGGCAACAAAACCCAGGCGGTCGTTTTGAGCTTACTAGACCGATTACTACTACCTACTGAAGGCTTCGGCTATCACGTGTTTCTCGATAATCTCTTCATGTCGACGAAATTCGCACTCTACGCTCGAACACGTAGTTTTGGAGTCACGGGAACATGTCGAACAAATGCGGGTGTGCTGAAAGACTTACTAGCTCTGAAGAAGCACGACGACGAAGACGTTATACCATGGGGAACAGTCTATTGTTATACTACAACTGATGGTCTGGTGTCTCAAGTTAGGTGGAAAGATCAAGCCTTCGTTATTATGATGAGTACCTTATTTTCAGGCCGTGAGGCAAAGACTAAGAGACTTCGGAAGAGACCAAAGGAGACTAGCTCAAAGGCAAAGACTTCGAGAGTTCCTTTCAAAGGTCAACCTGAGGTATGGTTATATATACCTATAATCGCAGACTGTTACAACTACGGCATGGGAGGCGTAGACGAGTTTGATCACCTGATAGCTCAGAACGCGGGATTACGGCATGTCGAAAGAGGTGGCCATCAAGCTATTGAACATTGGGAACTAAGGACGGTGCTTAGTAATTGCTATGTGCTGGCCTCAAGAAGTAATGTCCCTTTGCCTCGGCGACCGATTAACTTCAGAAGCTAGAAGGACTTCAGAGATCAGCTGATTCTATCACTCTTATCTATAGGTGAGAGCTACACCTCGAGTAAGAAGAGAGTGTCGATAATAGAGCCTGAGGCTTATACTATCGATATTACGTCTCATAAGCACGTGAAGCTACCGAAGAGAGGTAGATGTGTTGCGTGTAAAGGAGGAAGGTTCAATGATCGGCCGAAAAAGAGGGTTGCACTCGGTGAAATTGCGGCAAACAAGGGCCGTCCTTCAAGTAATCATCAGTCGTTCTACGGGTGCGATATCTGTAATATTCATTTGTGTAAGATAGGCCCTTGTTTTGATATATTTCATGAAAATTGACCAGTTTTCGGTCTTATCGAAGAAAATCTGCTCCTCTCATTGGCGAGAATTAAGCGAGCTTGGCAGTGCACGGTCCAGTGCAACTCTGGCCGCAGCGCAGCGGATAAGTATTCATTTCTCCCTCAGTCCAGTGGCACCTTACGCGACAACAATAACAATAACAATAACAATAACAATAACAAGAACAACAACAATCATGCCGCTGCCAGATCAGCCGAGGATCAAAATCACCTGGTGGATGCGGCTGCGCTCCAAACTTCGATATCTTCATTCGCCCTTGCGCTTGCGAGGCAGCATCCGCCGACTCCGGCACGATCATAACAACCCATACTACGCACTGATGATGTTGTTTATTGGTCACCTGCAAGTGCCTTCGAGAAACTGGACGTATAACTTTCCTCCGCCAGCACTGCTTGCCCCGAAAGATATTGCCGGAAATGAGGCTCTCTTTGATCATCATCATCCTTTTATCTTTAACTTGAGATACATTCCCATCTGGACGATACGCGATACGCCTTTGCATGCTATCTATCGACTATATGAGATATATATGACACGCGAATTCGTCCTAGTTCGTCTAGAATGCGAGTATATGTGGCGCCAGCTAGGTCCAAAATGGTCTCTGTATTCCATACCAGATCCTTGTGATCCAGATCCTGTTCGATACGCTATGCTTGCATCTATCGTCGAGGAACTCGTCAGAGCCTTCAATTTCCGCCTTCAACATGGACAGAGGAGAAACGGGAGGAACGTTCGCAGGAGTATTGCGAACCCTTGGCCAGAATATGAACCGGAGGTCACACCAACATGGACAGCACATGTCCGTCCGATTCAAAGCGATGATCTTCGCGAACTCCCTCCGGATATGGTACAGGATGGTAAACTCGTTCTCGCGGATGGCGGCTGTGAGAATTTCAATCGCCGAAATTTTGACGCTCCGACTCGTTATTTGTATACAACATAGTTCTAGATTGACTCAGCGGCTGTACATCCGGAGACGATATTGTTTGAGAAGAGGATTGAGGATGCATTTTATCCTGAGAAATTCGCGAGGTTTGCAGTCGACGCACCATTCCTGCTTTGGTCGATCCTGGCAGATCCTAAGGGTGCTCGCTGGTTTCTGAGTGCACTACTGGGTTGTAAAGCTTCAAAACAGGTCGTCAGGCTGGCTCCAGTGATACATATTATCTGCTTCTTGGGCCTGTATACCTGTCAAAAAAAGTTTCCATCAGCTTCCTCATCTCAGGCGTCATCTCCAGCTCACCCAACATGTCCTTGCTCGCCCTCCCCCCCGGTGGAATGCTCCTCTGGATTCACCTAGGATTCCTTCGTCAAGTCAACCTCTACGTCGACATTGAGTTGGATACACGTCTTTTCCACGAGACTCATACTGCCATCGCTCGCTTTGCTCTCCTCCTCGGTGGAGTATGCTATGTCAGCAAGTCGTGCGAAGAATTTCGTTACCACGAGCCCGGTTTCCTCTCCGCTCACGACAGATCGCCGCCGTGATATTGGGGATACGTCTGGCTCAACATTTCCACCTGGTATTTCGAAAACGTTCGGACAGTGGATTTCTGTCATGCTACCTTTTAGCAAAAGGATCTGGGGCTCGGTGGGCTTCGAATGGTCTTAGCGTTGGGTGATGTGTCGGATTATGGAGGCGCCAATAACGATCTTGTCGGGTTTCTGATTTATTGTTGTTCACAGATAAGCATGGTACTCATGTCGTGATAAGCTCAGAAGATGCATGGAGTCGTCGATGGGTAGTTATTGCCATGGTTCGCGAGCAAGTATGGAGTGGAATTCGGAGCTTCGTTTATTGCCTTGGTGAGGGATACGATGGTTTTGTCAGTGGATTTCTATGAGGATCATGCCAGCCAGGCTAAGGAAATTTAAATGGTCAGCCGTATTGCATTCAGACTATTGCAACGCGGACTTGCGCTTATATTGTTCGGCTGAATAGGTAGCCTTTCCGTCGAATTTACTTTCTAGGCGCTAGTAGAATGAGGTAAAAGTGTAGTTGGTGCTACGAGTTTGGTTAGTCAAGAATTAGCACTTTACCCAACATTTTTTTGTCGCTTTTCTAGGTTTTCGAATGCCGACGTTGAGAGAGTTGAAATGATTTAAAACCAATAGAATAAACGTGACCTAGGATGGAATCGACCGATCCTGAGAAGTTAATCAATCCTTATAAAATTTAAAGTCAGAGTGAAACTTGCGATTCGATATGATTCTTGAACGCTTTTATTCTACAGTACATGATTTAATGTACAATAAATACGATTGTAGTGAACGTACATCATACAGCCATTGTGGAGGCGGATTATCATTCTCGCTCTTCATAAGCCACCTTTGACCACTACCGCTACTCTACGTTTGCGTCTAAACACCCTTTCAAAATACCCAGTCAGGTTCAAACCCACGGAGAAAGCGAGTGGGTACTCGGAGATCATATTGATTCCCTGTTGTAACTAAGGTCGCGTGTTGATGTGATAAGAATATTCCACTACCTCCTAGAGTCAGTGACGCTCTCAGGTGGAAAAACCCCTTGGAAAACCAACAATACATGAACAGTAAGTAGCCTTCTTTGGTGTCTATTTGAATCATGCATCTGAGGACTTATTGTAGAACATCCAGATTTCGGAGGACAAATTTCCCGTCCAGATGCCTTCAGTGATCCATTTGACATGATCGTCGCCCATGAGCGGATTATTTGTGAGATATTGTGTAGAATAATTCCTTGATGATCTTGCGTTCGAATAATCAAACAAATGATATCCAGCTGGGTACAAAAGATCAAACAGAATGCACTCCCCTCACAAAAGGTACCCAAGTACTCTACCCAAGACTCATACTTTCATGTACAGTATCCCCAAGCCAAATTCAACATCGATTCACCACTCACGAACTTACCCCTGACATCCCAGTCCCTGGTACTCCAGTGACCAGCTTCACAAATCTAATAACCGGTCTTTTAAACTCTTCCTTTGCCGTCTGCTTCATCCCCACAAGTTCTGCCTTCCTCACATCCCTGAAGTCATCAAAATCATCAGAATCATCAGAATCATCATCCTCCTCTACCCTTCTCACACCCTCAATGACATCAAAGAGCTCCATCAAAAGCACCTTCACATCTCTCACTCTCTCAAGCTCTTCATTCTTCTTCTTGATCTCCTCCCGAGATTCACTCTCGTCCTCTTCTCTGATAGCTAACGGCTCGAAACGCAACTCTCTTTTCCCTACCCCACTCCGCCAAAGTTGATCCAGATGGTCACTTCGTCTCCAGATCTCGTCTTCCGAAGAACTAGAGCTGAAAGAGTCATACAAAAGGACTTCCGACACCCCATTTAACGCCCAATCGTGCATCCGGCAGTAATCCTTCAGGTTCTGTTTCCAAAAACTCCCGGACACATCGAGCGCCACGCATGTCGCCCGTCCCTGAACCCGCGAAGTGAAATCCCTGAACGATTCGATATTCCAGAATCCGCGCGGGACGAGGATGTCGACGGCGAAGTTTATCCAGATATCTGCCGTGGAGGAGATTTCGACATCTTCGCGACGGTATAGGTCAGTTGACCAGGCTCCGGCGCTTGAGATTGTCATCTCACAGACAAATTCTTCCGAGTAGCATTGTAGGCATTCGCTCCGCGCAGCCCTCGATACCGATAGTAAGACGGGAGGAGTTCGGGATGTGGGACAGAGATTCGAAGCGTAATGCTGGACGTAGAAGTCCTGGTCCCCTATTTTGCGCTTTTGGAAGTCCGACCATATATCTAAGACCTGGGGCGAGGAGTTGCTTGCTGTACGGAAGATCTTGAGTTGGAGTTCGACAGGGAGGGAAGGGAATCTGGTAAAGGCTGTTAAGTCTGTCATACTGATTCAGGTTGTGGTGTCGTGCTTATGGTCTTGGTTGTAGAGAGAAGTGCGCCTTTAGGGTGAACCAATCTCGGGCGATAGTGGGCTATCACGTGCTAAGAGGACTAAGGAGATAATGACTATAACCAATAGATTGAATTATCAATATTGATATTCAAAATTGCGCACACCATGTTATGAGTGTAGTTTGGATGGCACGACGCAGAGTGACTGAGTGATGATACAGTGTATTGCCCTGTGAAATTGTGTACTTGACCTGATTAGGAAAAGCGAATACAATTATCATGACGTTAATGTCACTTTAGACGGATGATTCATGTCATTATTGCGGCATGGCTACAGATTTTATATGTTCTTAATTTGTAGATTTATCATGATTTGCATAGCACCCTTTTGGACTTTGCGACGTGCTCCTTGAACCCCGCTGCAAACAGCTTCCTGAGAGAAAACAGGAAGGGACTAACTAACTCAAAAGAGAGGAGGAATGGAAAAATATAATAACAGAGAGATTCTCAAGCTGATAATCTTAAGATCTGTAAATAGATAGGATGTATTTTCTTTTCTAGTCGGGAAAGAGGAGGCGACTTCAAGTTCGCTTAACGCGGAATTGAAAGAATGATTAGCTAGTGATTGAGAACCTCGGCGGCGATGAAGAAAAATCTAAAAAAGATTCTTCTCTCAGGCGCGAGTCGAACGCGCGACATTCGGATGAGCTGAGAACATTACAGTCCGACGCCATAAACCAACTAGACGACCGAGAGTGATCCCGTGTGAACGAGGGTCGATAAATAACAGTGTTTGCTGATATTGATGTCAGGGAGGCTTTATACTACAATATAATCTTGATCTATAGCTTCGCATGAATCAAAATGTTTGTGGCGAACTGGAGGGAGCTTTAGCCTTCATTAGTGGGGGTTAGCGGGGGCGGAATGCTCGAAATCCTTCGCTTATGCTTCATTCGGAAGGACAATCAATACGAATACGACTTTCCCAGATATTTCCTTGCCAGGAGACAACACAAGTTGATATTCGCAAAACATTCATCGTATCATACATGTGCCATTCGAATATGAAGAATTGTCATGGTATGGAACGAGATGATCTCCTTCTATGACCGGCTAATTTTGTTTACGAAGATACAAGCCGAGGATATTTCAGACCCTGAAGGCTTCTTTTCCGATAACCCGCATGGAAGTAGAATGAGTAATAAATCTGAAGATAGATATGAAAGCCCAATCTAATATGAAGTGAGGTCCATTTCACCAGCATACTACAAACTTTGAAAAATACATGCAAATCCTTTGAGGTTACAGGTTAACAAACTGTCGCGGGGTATTCTGTGTGCTGTACCCCGCGCTAGAACTAAGCTCCGAATCACCAGTCTGATCTGACGATTCATAAACGTTTGTAGCAGCTGTGGGGAAGGCCTGAGTACAGTTACATTGTGTTGTCGTATCAATTCATTCCAGAAAGATATATTCTGATAATTCAAAAATATATCAAGCACAGTTGTCATGATTAGTCGCAATAGGCATCTTGATCACTCGACTTCGTACCCACGTGTAAATAGCGCATCCATGAAAGTGGAACATCGCCAAGCGACATTTTAACCGCATCAAGGCAAAAATTCCTCGATTCCAATCCTTATCTCAGCTTCAACAACGTGAATGTCCTCTCCATTACAAGACGACCCCGGCCGCGATTCGTTGATTCATCCATTGCATGGATTGTATCCTGGACGAATGGTCCCTGCGGATGTTCTGCAGGTAAGTCAGTCGAGGAAGTAAGTTGTGGAAGTGGGTAAGTAAGCCCTACGAGTTGAGAATACGGAATCGCCAATGTACGGCAGTCTTTGTACATCGAGATCTGGCTATGGATTGGGTATTGAGTACGGCGATACTGTAAAGAGCTATAGACATACAAATCTTGAGGAAGATACTGCGAAAACCAGCATCTTGCGGACGACACCGAGTTAGCTCTGTAAGATCTATCTTTCCAGTCCGGCGGCACTCTTACTATCCTCAACATCCAACCAAATACATAGGACAGAACTCAACATGGGCATAGCTGAAGTCGGAAGTCCTGCTTTCATCCCACCTATCCCGTCTATTTCGATGGCACAATAGCAAGAGTGGACGGACCTCCCACCTCTTGGAGCTACACTCTCTTCCTAAAACGGAAATGCAGTCCAGTACATTGGGTGCGGCTCCTCAAATGAGGGGTTGACTTGCTATAGAGGGTAGCTATGTTTATCTATGCTGATGGACAAGTAAGATGGGAGGCAGGTAGGTATAAGAGAGCTGGAGCTGTCGTTCGAGGATATCTTTTCCTGCACATTGCATATCAACTTATCTACAGCTCTTACTATCAGCACACGAAGGTCGACCCTATCAACACCATGTATGTATACTCCTCTATGCCCATCTGGCATACACATAACTCACATTCCACTTGCACATTGCCAACCTCTCATTCAATCATCACTTCGAGAACCATCAACCAGCTAACATGGGTTCCTTCCTCAGCTCATCCAAACCCAAAACTAAATCCACCACTTCCTCCCCAATAACCAAAATGGCACCTCTAGCATTCAAGCACCTCCCCGGTATCCAAACCTCCTACAAGCCCCCCCTCATCGCCAACGAGAATGCCTTCCTCGGTGATGTCGCCACATCCACCGATGCCACCGCCCCCATCTCCGCCGGCTTCTACAGATTAGAAAAGGGCACCCCGCTGGTATACGAGTATACGTATGATGAGATGAAGATCATCGTTGATGGCGAGTTTGATATTTCGGACGAGACGGGACAGAAGGTGCATGCTGTTAAGGGTGATGTGTTTTACTGTGAGTAGATACTTGATTCTTGGTGCAAGAGGGAGGGAGTTACTATTTGTTCGGATGATACAAGTCGGCGGACTGGGTGCGAATAAGATTGCTATTGGTAGCGGCGGAAGAGTGTCAGTGGGTTGTTGAAACCATGCTGATCTATATCGTCGAATAGTCCCCAAGGGAAGCAAGATCACTTTCACCACCGATACCTTCGGATTAGGCTTCTTCGTCGGTCAGAGAAAGGTACGCTCTCCATATTCCCAACTTCCTCCTTCTCACTTGCAGTGCTAATCCGCCATCTCTAGGAGGGAGCTGCATAGATACTCGAGGCAATGCGCGGATGGAGTTACGATATGGAAATGGATATAATATGAATGCATGATCACACACACAACACACTTTATCGAGGCCCAGAGCTGCGGTTGTGACTGTGAAATGAAACTGCAAAATCACCGACATGTAGGTAGAATCTAGTCGTGATGTGATTTTAGACTTATGTTGCCATTTTGGGAATTGATCTTGCATTCGAGCCCGTCAGGTCCTCATCTTCTGGTACATCATTGAAGCTGTTTCTTGGATAAATGCATTCGCATGATGGACGTCATACGATTCGTTCTCTGCTGTTCGCACCAGTATCCTCTCAACAGATCGAAGAGATCCTGCCACGGCCGATAAACCCTCTACTTTCTACTCGAATCGGTCTTCACATATCATATTGCTTGACCATATATCATGCTCCTCGAAGGTATTGCTTTATCCACATTGTCACATTATTATGTGTTTTGCTACTGTTTTGTGCTCTGTTGGCTATTTCAAAACCCAGGATATCATATATATTTCACACCCAAACCACAAAACACTCCTTCCAACGCCGGGCTGAATTGATGAAATCGCTCACTAGTGAAAATAGCATAAATCACTTTCCCTCCCCTTCTCCTCTCTTTCACTTGCCGTCCACCAGAGTTCATCAAAACCTCACCCTCTCCCATCTCGGCGTAACCCAATTCTCCACTTCCCCCTCCAAATCAACCCTCGTCTGCCCCCTCTCATTAACCCAAGCTTCAGCATCACTAATCTCCACGCCAACCGCCGCACAATGCCTAACCTCCTGCGCCGAGACACCCAACCCATCTCTCGGGATCCACAGCCTCGGAGCTCTCGAACGCATACTAGGCGGACTATACGCATCTCTCAACACACTCTCCTCATACGCGCTCGTGACATCCACATCCCTCACCTCGTCGGGAATCATATCTCGCAGAACATGATAATCGGCGAAAACTTCCGGATGCAGGAACTTGAGGATGAAATTCGGATTTTGGATTAGAGAAGGCGTGATCCAATAGGACCAGAAATCGAGGCTGGATAGCAGGGAAGGGAGGGGAGAGGAGGCGTATTGTTTCGAGAGGTATTTCCGGATCGTTTGTACGGACATCTTGACGATGCGATCTGTGCCCTCTGGTGCGAGGGAGCGCGAGTTTTGCATCCCGTGGTCGACATCGGGTGAGTTTGTTGAGGGGTCAAAATCTGAATCGTAGCCGATGTTCAGCTCCCCATCGTCGAGATTTCCGGCCGCTGTGTTCGTCAGATCGCCTTCGTTCATGTCCATTAGATTAGCAGCCAAGAACGGCGGGTTCCCTGCTCGTCGAAGCTCTTCTTCGATAGCTAGTGTGCGTGGAAGATTGAAGAGCAGTGGCGAGAGAGCTTGGTTCAGTGAGACGTGGATGAGTGTTGTGAAAATTACCAGGCCGAAGGTCATTACTAGCGGTCCATAGGCACCTTTCAAACCGAACAATCCGATCATGCATATTTCAGCTATGTAGACGCCTGTGAGTGTTTGCTTTAGAGCTCGAGGATAGAAGATCCCTCGACTATCGGGTGAGGAGGAGTAGACGTATAAGAGGTTGTATTTGTAAGTGAGATAGACGAGTGAGAGGCAAAGAGCTGCTACGCCGAGAATGAGGGGGGCAATGAGGGAGTAGGATATTGCTGCAGGGTGTCAGCAAGGAAATGCCTTTGAGACATAGTAGAGCGTACCGATGACACCCATGTTGGTGAACATGGGAAATATCGATCCCCAATGTATCTTCCTCAGTCGATGATACCGCCTCGAAATTATTCTTGGACGTCCTCCTGCCCACCGCAGAAGCTGATGTCGGACCAAACCACCTAAATGTACGATTCTGCTTGCACTCAAAGCTAGACCTTGTAGGATAAAATAGCTGATGTAAAAATTCGATGCTTTTGGGAGAGCCGAAGAGAGTAAATCTCTAATGCCCATTGGATTCTTGATGAGAGCCTGAGCGGCACTTGAAATTGATGAACTGAATGTTGTAATCAGGAACACTTGGATGACTTGGAAGAGGAAGTAGCTGTTCTGCACGAAGAGCTCGATCCTGGATTGCGTTGCTACACCTGCTTGACGAGCACATGCTAGGGCATATTAGCTACATGGCCAGGTGTAAGATAGAGACATGAGAACAAGCAATGTTGTAAATCAGAAATGAGACCTACCCCGCATGATCATAGGAACGATAGCCATCAGAGTGGCTAGAGCGACTGCAGGGAGTAGACCAGTAATGAGGCCGAGAATTACAGATGGTAGCGAATTAATAAAACCAAGAAATGGAATAGTTTTGGTGAGGTATGTGATGTTGCTTATAACACCTACAGCTGCAGCTGGGAGAGCCCTGAACAATGTATTAGCGCAGTTATACCAGAGATGGTTGATCAGGGGGTTGGAAGAGCGGAATTGATGACAGGGCTGTATTTTAGAACTTACCAGAAAATAACCATGAAAACCACAACAGCTTGGATCAGAAATCGCCGAATAATCCGCTGCCACCACGGAAAGTACATACTATTCCACACGATCTCTTCTGGCACAATTCCCACGATCTCGGCTTTCATGTGATTCGCACGATGATGAGCCAGAGTCTGATATGCCATCTGAGCATCACTTTGTGTCTGGAACTCCACGAAAGCCGCGGGAATAGGTCTTGGTTTGCCTTTCCTGTAATCACGTCTGAGCTTGCTTATCTCGGGAGCCATTTTCTTCAATTGATTCCGTGTCCATTTTATCGTATCGACACTTCGTCCATAGTTTGCTATGGGACGATGAGTTGGCCGTTGACTCGCGGGTATCCATTGTGCTGCTACCGAGCCGTTGATATCTGGCGGTGGCTCATATATGGTGCAATTTGATTTCGTAGCGAATGCCGTGGTGGATCTTGGGCTTGTGATTGCGTCTTGGTGTTGACTTGTAGTTGTGGGAGATGCGCTTCTCACTGTCACATCTACGCTCTTCGACTCCGTCTTCTCCGCCGAGTCTCTTGGTGATGGCGTTTGTGACCGAAAATCAATACTTGGGTGACCATTCTTGACTGCCTGCTTGTATGCGATGGTTGCCTTTTTGATAAGCTGAATCTCGGCTCGTTCCAATCTGTCTGAGGTCTGCTCTCTTTCCTTCACAAGATCATCCAGATCATCCGTCTCTCTCGGAATCCAAACATTCTTTACCGAGTCACCAAAGATGCGACGGATCTTCCTCTCGTCGAGAATCTGGTTGGGGACGCATGTGAACAGGACGGTTCGCGAGGAAAGTCGATTCGCGTAGTGTGGAGAGAGGAGATATGCTTGTCGGATGTTGATAAAGTAGACCGATTCTCTGGCAACCAGATACAGAATGAACCCGAAATACACCCACGCAAGCATTGCGTGTGCCCATAACCACTTCACATCTTTGACATTTCCAAAAGTCAACATATCCAATTCCTTCGAGCCACCACCTCCATATATATGTATCGGAACCAAGACCGGGAATGTACAACAGCATCCCACCAAGCAGATGATGACGAGCATCTTGATATATCGAAGAAAGAGGAAGCCATCCAAGGAGGCATGGTTGAGTATCTCAATATCGGGTGTTGTCCAAAACGGTACTATCCAATTGAACCATCCTTCAGGTAGGGGTTTGGAGCGTTCACTGCAACAGTTAGACAGAGAAAAGAACCATTGCTTCAACCACTTACTGGGGAGCAATGCTACTCAAGAACGTTCGAGGATAGTACACTCTGGGGAAGAATTTCCTCCCCACCACGAATATGCTCAAGCATATTACCGCGTACACCAGTACTGGTATGAGAGTTGCGAACAAGGCAGCGATGGATGCTGTGTTTGTAGGCTCTACGAACTTCTTTCCGGATGTCGAATTCGCTCCATCACGTCCTGAACCTTGTCGAGTATCTGTAACGTTCTATAAATCCATTGTCAGCGCTGAGTACAGACTTCTTTAGTAGAAGTATGCGACGGCGTCGGACCAGTGGGAACCTACAAGCCCAAGCTCCCGCTGTAGTATCCGCACTACCCCACCAACCACATGTTCGGCTGTCATTGCTAGACGGGCATCGCTGTAAGTGTATCTATGAGGATATAAACATTATGACGAGTTCATGAAGTCGAGTCACCGACGCCTCGACTGCGGTGTTCTGCGAGCCGTTCATTATCCCTCTACTAGTGAGAACAGGGCTTGAAGATGTGAGCTGATGAGGCTGGGATAGGTCGTGCTGGTGCTGGGTTCAGGGGGATGACGATCTATCGATTGCCAACCTCGTTTACTACAGGGGATTAGAAGTGGTGGTTGGGCATCACGCAGCATTCAAGTACAGGAAGTGTAGAATACATCATGGGCCTACATTAATTGGCCGAACCGAAGTCTTTCCAAATGGATTTATATATGTGTGTGTGCATCGAGTATTTTGCACCCTTTAATTATGTTTCAGTCAAGAGACGCAGTCAGGTCTAATTCGCATCACCGTTTCTTATTGTTCTCATCATATCAAACGACTGCATGTGTATTCGACGACGTCGGAACTGGTGGGAATGGTCACGTAAATGCACTCTAGCTAGGATACAGATTTCCTCCGTGAGCTCTGCGAGCTCCCTAATATCACTCTGTCTCACAGATACGTCCATAGCCACGGCAATTCTACCGCTGGAAGGGATATGACTAAGGCATATATATCCACAGCCACTTCTCCAGTATTCTCTTACACAAGGGCATGTATCACCAACACAATCACCACAGCATACATTTTACTCGTGTAATAATGAAATACACTAGAGGGTTGTTACTAGTAGATATTCGCTTCGAGAACGTAGAAAGAACACTTACAGCCTGCAGCTTGGCATCGTTGAGACTGACACATGTTAGCGTAGCAGGTGTAATCGGGCGGGCACATGACTGGCTGGGGTGGTACTTTGCTGGACAGGCGCGCCATACGAGAGGATTGCATACATTTCCTTCTGAACGCCAGATTCGAATCCAACCATGATTTTCCTCGGTCCGTTCATATTAAGCGAGATAGATAACAAACGGTAACATTTGTTATCTATACCGCAGCCTAATGGCTTATAGCACGAGGTATTGATATACCGGAAGTCGCTTTTCGGAAGAACTAATACAAAGTCCTTGGAGGGTAAGATAATAGGAAAGATAACTCCTACTCAGTTACCACATAGTCTTGGAAGGATGAGCACTGTGGCCGCCAATAGCGAAAGCGACCACGACGAGTAGGGCTTCGGAAGAAAGCCTCATGGTGTCTGCGAGGAAAGCCTAAGCTTGAGAATGGAGTGCCAGTAAGGATCTGATACGCTAAATCATATTGTTAGGGAGCGGGTCGGCCATGCTTCTGACACCAGGGCGAAGATGGATACATTATAAAGGTGTGCTAACTATGGAAGGGCCAGTACGAGAAAGCGTATGCATGTCGTATATAGAGCGCCTCAGAGGAATTAAGAACTTGGAATACTACTGTATAATACAAGGGCTCGAAGACTCAGAAAGTTTTGACAGAATTCAAACGGTTTTTAGACAAAGTCAAAATCAACTCTAAGGCATTGACTTTTTTTTTTTGGTCTGCGAAGGTTTATCGGTCAAATGCTCCTGTAAAAAATACTGCAAAATCGGCCGGGCAAGCCACGCTAACCTCTACTCAAGGATAGGACCAGGTCCAGCCGCCGCCACATGGCCTAAAAGGCTTATCACCAGACCGATCAGTGATCCATGTAGCTCTACTAACGGGTCTAGATCGTCTGAATAGCTAGTACTCGTACTTTCCTCCAATAGCAAGGTTTTAATTTCCCTTGTTCAGACGTCTAAAGACTCGGATCAGACAGATGATTGTAGTTTTAGCCTCTCCGCACGTAGAAAGAGGTTGGAGGGTGGCCACATAATTCCATATGCTGTACCATGTAACTTATAAACCGTTTTTGACTATCAAACTCTGACCTCTACAAAGCATACTTGTATTCTTAATTTTCCGTAGAGCAAAAAACATAGACCTGAAAAGAAGAGTATTATCCCACTCTTTTCAAAGAAGCTTTCAGCTCCCTACCTCTAAAGATCACTATCCCCAGGAGCGTAAGCCGTTACTCTACCTCGGGCACTTACAGCCTGTCATTTGACAAGTGTGACAGTACAGCCCGCTACATGGCGGGGGAAGCGGTCCATAAGACAGACCCTGGTCCTTCCTTTCCCCGAGCATTTCTTATTCTTCGTCTTATCCCCATCCCCTCTGTTTCCCGATCAATCCGATCAATCGGCCTCTCTCCAGAGCACGTCATTGAAGCTATACCACGTTCTACATTAAACGATAATCAGCCAAGGCAAGGCTGACAGGCACTGATCATAAGGACTGTAGCCTCGTTGAATTGAACTACTCTTTATCTTTGTGTCGATATTGCCATAGTGGGGATTGTGTTGGAACTCGGTGAAGTGGTTGTTCGGAAGCAGCAATCGATGGTTAGAGAGAGAACTTTGAATTCGCAGACGGTATTTGCTTTGAGATACCTAGTATCTTTGCCATTTCTATAACTCTGCGAGTCCGTCAACTCGCAAGCAAACGCTACACAGCGCCATATCTATCTGCGACCAAATACCCAATCACCCGCGAGTCTGGACCAGTCACTCTCAAAGCGTCAAGTAGCATACTTTTCCCCTGCCAATTGTTACTCCCCATCACAAAATGCTCTTCAAATCTCTTCGCTCGCGCTCTAAATCCTCGTCCAAAAGCACCAAACCCTCGACTCTAACACGCATGCTCTCTTCAGCTTCCTCCCACCACCCTGCCCAAATCCCGGAAGTCGTTATCTCTTCTCCATCTCTATCACCGAATTCAGTCACTGATGTCTTCAAGACGAAAACTCAATTGCGGCATGCTGTTACCGAGCGAAAGAGCAGCGAGGATGGTAGCAAGGATTACAATGAGTTCTTAGAGAAAGCGAGAAAGGAGGCGGAGAAGGAGAAGAAAGAGGAGGAGAAGAAGGCTAAGAAGGCGAGGGAGGTTAACATGAGTCCGTGGGCTTCGAGGATGAATTGTTGAGATAGGACAGTAGGTTGCGAATATGGCTTGATGGAGAGGAATAATCAGACCATACGAGGTTGCGTTAGCGATCGGTTATAGGATACGAGAGGACTTTGCTTGCGTATCTACACGTTTTAGATATCGGGACTGCCTGCATGAGGAGCAGAAGCCTCAAGGAAATCGAAGATAGAAAGTTGGAGTAACTTCACAGCGCCGTTCTCCAAACCGACATAGTACGACCAACGGATTCGATGCAGTATTTTAGGGTTGGAGCGCTCATTAGGCACGCCTTCGCTCAAGAATGATCATCGATCTATGAGAACCATACACAGGCAGCAAATCAGTCACCGATACAATTACCCACATTCCATCAGAACGATTGAACACCACGGACATTCCACCAAACACTAATACCTAATCGACGACCCGATAAATATCGGCCGGAAACGAAGCCAAACCATATCACAATGCGCCCTGGCTTCGCGAGGCGTTTGTCAGTGACTTGGATACAACATATGCCGCTGCGAGTCCATCTAATTTCCAGAAAGAATGCCGGAACTGCACAACCACCTTCAACGACATCAAGACTTACGACTCGATGTTATTCTTCTTTATTTTGAGCCTTCAAGAATAGCGGCGCGTCTTATGCTTTCAAATACTCTGGTTTGTCTCGGCATGTTTATGTCCTCTCCGAAAGAGTTTTGAAGACTATCATTAGGATACTTTTTTGTAAGTGGCGCAGTTAAAACTAAGCTTGGATCTAATTAAAAGGACTCAATAGCACAATAGATATTTTGATTAAGTTATATATACTTTGGAGTTCGAGGTAGTCTTTCGCTCCTCGACTTTATATTAGTGGTGAGGATACCGTGAAAATTGCTCAATGCCCATATCAGATCTTGCTACTACGGATAATGCTCGACTCTACCTGCTCTGTTGCTCTAGTGTTCAAAACTTGGTTCTTCCGTATGTGGTACTCGAGCCAAGTCATGCTGTATATCAAGTTGTTGTTTCGCTTATCACTGGAGGGAAGCGAATTGTACACGTTTATATTTTGAAAGTGCCTGATGGGTTCTCTCTGTTGAAGAATTTTCATGGGGTATTGGAGAGAATTGTCGTTAGCCGAAAGTTGAGAGGACCGCGAAATAAGAGGTAAGATTCGCATTATCAATCATGGATTCTGACATCTGAATCTCTGATTATATTTCAACTTTTAACAGCCACTAAGCATTTCAAGCCGTAGCACTTGGTGTAACTGATGCTGTAGCTGAAACACTGGTGATAGTAATCGGCGTGGCACGCGAGATAGGACGAGAAGTCGATGTACTACCCCCTCCATTACCCCCCGAGGTTGAGTTTTTGACAGCCGAAGCTTGCAGGATCTGGCCAGCGGAATTAAAGACGATATCAACCAAAGTACCCAAGGCACCAAAAAGAAATTGCTTCTTGACCTGTCCATTACCCAATTGTGTTACCTCGCCTGTTTCTGTCATGTTCTGCTTGTAGTTTCCGACGATCTGATCGACTGCTGTTCCAGCTGTGCCCACGGCAGATTGTACGATATTGCCGAGATTATCGATGAGAAAGTTGACGAGTCCGCCTGGACCTGTGATGGAGCCTAGGAGACCGTCCACGGCGCCAATCACACCAGTAACCTATTTTCACATCAGCACTGCGCAACTGGAAAATACAGAATCAGACTCACAATATTAGTCACATCACTCAGGACATCAATCAACAGCGGATTCAGATCCAAGCTCTTAAACACCCGATCAACAATATCCACCAAATGTCCCAATCGCACAATGAGCTCCAGCTTAACCTCCACATCCGCAATCGTGATATTGATCTTCTGCACGCTAACAGCAACACCAGCGTTGATCGTCACCAGGTTCGCAACTTGTGCATTGAGATTGATATCCGCGGACAAGTTCTCCACGATCAACTCAATGCGCTTGACGCTAAGTTCGGGAACATTCAGATGGACATCTGGTGCCGTGTGACCGGTTTGCGAAGGGCGTGTTGAGACTGATGTTGCGGATGTTATGGTGCGGGAGGAACTGCTGCCTCCACTGGGTCGGGAACTACTTGCTTGAGAGGATGTTGATGGTGGTGGGGGTGTTGGCTCGACGGAACTCTGAGCAACCGTTGAGGATGGTTCGGTTTGTGCTGATACGAGGAGGAAGAAGCTCGCGATCACCAGAAGTAAGTTCCGGAAGGAGAGCATTATAGTTTTTGAGGTAAGTGCAACGACAGAAACGACAAATTTATCTTTGAAAGTGCAAAGCTTAATGAGAGTAAATCGACGATGTGGTTAAGACCACCAGAAAAAACAGCGTAGAATAAAGTATGCAAAGTGCATATGAAAACAAGAAGATGAAGTCGAAATTCTCTATGGGGAAAAACACTTCATGTCACGAATACCAACCTGTTGTACCTCCCCTGAACACGACATGGGAATCTTGGTCTCTCCAAAAACTAAATCTCCACCCTCCACCTCGCTATCCATATTCACGCAATCGAAATCCTGTTTGTCGTTACATTAAGCATGGATATTTACCACGGTACCTGACTATTTTCCCTCGCTTACAGGATCCGCTTAGTCTCCGACAAAATCCTACTGGTTCGAGGAAAGTCTGGGACCGTGCAACACATGGGTTCTCGGTACTTAAAAGGAGAATTATTGACGCACATCAAACGGCTGATATGCGAAATACCACCTCGTCCCTACTTTTCCCTGTTTCTCACGTGGATTTCTCGGCTTCCAGACTGTGTATGAGGGGGATTGGTCTTCTTTACCTGATATCCGCTCGTTTAGACTGGGTAGAGGAGGAGAGACATGCAACTTGGGAAAGCATGCGCCGGACATGTGGTGTTTGTGGCATAGTGCGGAGTTGGGAGCTTGACTGGAACGACGGTTTTGCTGGTGGTATCCTTGTGTGGTGTTGTAACGTTCTGGATTCGGACTGCCAGGGATTGATATTGGATCTGTACCTGCCGATCGAAACTCATTATGCGTTCTGGTTGTCCCTCGATTTTTGTTCGTTCAAGATCTTCCTCTTTCTTCTCGTTGAGGCCATTATCCGACCCGCTGGAAGCTTTTTTTTCTTCCTCCCGCACATCCTCTCCGCTCTTAACAACCTCTTTCCTGTTTAGCTATTCCTTGGTCATTCGTTCAAAATACACTTGCACTTTTCCAGGCACAAATTCTATACACAAGACGAATCATCTAGAATGGCGCCCCTTATGCGAACACTCGCGCTCTTTTTGACGTTCTTAACTCTCACCATTACCCAATCCATATCGACGGCGGCATCAGACGGATACACAGGATGCAATCTGACACTCTCCCAAGACGAAGAATCCGCAACATACGACACAACTTCGACACCTGCGAATGTCTCTCTCACATTCCGTAAGTTCCGAAACAACATCCTCTAGGTTGAGCCAGCTGCAGATCTATTCGAGTTTCTATTGCAATTATAATAGCTGACATTCATCCAGCCGAGCCAGATGTCTATCTGAACGCATCGGTTTTCATTGGCGAGATCTCGATCCTCGTAGCAAACTTAACTGCCAAAATAAACCTCGACGCTCAAGTCCTCTCCCTCCTTAAATTCAACGCCGGAGTAGACCTACATATCGACAAAGTTTCCCTCATTATTCAAAATATCAGTGCCAAAGTGGTTCTCGAAGCACGTCTCGAAAACCTCGTCATCATGATCGATGATATCCTCGCTTCCTTGGACCTCAACCCGATTCTTGCTACGCTGGGGCAGAGTCTCAATGAAATCACCGATTCGGTGACGGATGTTGTTGGAGGTGTTGTTGGAGATGTCACTGGAATTGTTGGAGGTGTTGCTGGAGGTACACCTACCAATACCGGAAATGCCACTGCTTCCGCGAGAAAGAGGAGTGCTGGGATCGACCCGCTGGAATTCCCCTACAATTATGAGATCGCGCACAATATCCTATATACGATCAACGATTATACGGGTCACTCGCACACGAATCGAGTATTGGCTCAAAGTGGAGCTATTGTCGATCAATCACTCGATGACTTTGGCTCTGTTACGTCGGAGAAAGAGGTTGGCACTTATGACAAAGACATGCGCTTCAATGGGGACAACATTACTGTCATTCATGAGGGGAAGGAGGTTTCGCAGCTGGAGTACGTGTATGAGCCGTTCAGGGGCTTGTTTGTCATGAGTTACATTTATGTGGATCAGGGAGGTCGAGTTGTGGGGACTCAGGTTGCGAGTGAAGCGTATGCTGGAGGAAGTAGTACGATTGGGGATAACTGATTTGAGGACTTAATTATTCGAATTCAGAGTGCGTAACCATAGCAGAAGCTATATTCCATAGTCTCTCATATCATGTGCTCTTCTTTCGGTATTTGATAGTGATTCGAGCTGGCCCGAAGGAGGTAACAAAATATTGGCTCGGCTAAATGTGAAATTATGCTTGGCGAGACATCAATCTTGACTCGAAACACGGCACGGCATGGCATTCCTCAGAACTCATGCGAGAGCGTTCCTTGTGCATAGACTATGGATGGGGATTGTAAGAACTTGATGATATTTGGAGAGTGCTCCAGCTACAAGCGTACGTCCACTCACTTGTTTTAGGCCAAGGCTGGCGTGAATGTTACATTCTGCGATGATCAATACTGTAAAACTTCACAGTGTCCAGAATCTAGGAAAGAAATGGAGAAAGGTAGTCGTCGAGTTTTCACGAGCACATTTTTCGTCCAAGTCTGTTGTTTTAAACGATAAATACCTAGTGACTGTAATAATACGGTCAATATCACGTGACTGCACATCGCCAGCCAGATAACCTTACATGTTGAAAGGCGGAAAATCGAACATGTTTAATGCCATTCTTTTAATAATACTTATACCGACCCTACCTTTTTAAAAGAAATCTCGAAAGATATCAACGTCAAGTCACGATACCAATCCCCCCAAGCCAAGCCAAGATCAACAAAGATTGACCTGATCTGCTAACCGAGAATGGCTTAAGTCATCGAGTTCAAGTTTGTCCAACATCTCACAAGCTTACATACAACCTCACGAATCACAAAGTCAACGTTCGTTCCTCGTCCGAACTCTTGCTGCTGTCACTCGTTTCGTAGTCATGCCATTCTCCGAATAGCTTCATTATAACAATCTCCCATCGGGAGACTTGATCATCTATCGCGACGCGCTTTCCAGTGGCAATGGGCCCCAGCGCCGGCAAACCTGTATTTTCAGCCTCGTCTGACGGCCAAGACAATGTCTCCGACGATATTATCGAGGCTCCTCGAGACGAAGAGGATCCTAGGATGTCAGATACGCCTGGTGTTGCTGGTGGGATCCCTCTGACCTCGTCACCTTTGTCCCCTCAACCATCGACCTCGGCTTCATCACGGGGAGGGCCTTTACCAGTTCCAGTGACCCGGAATCGTGGATTTTCGCTTCGGAGAGCCGCTTTTGCTTTGAATGTATCTCGGAATGATCAACAAGCCCCTGGACCTATACCTCAACAGAGGTCTCCCTTTGTTGATAAAGTTCCGGAAGAGGAGAGCGAGAGTAAGCGAGATGTTCATAATACCATCAAATCCTCGAGTGAGCCTGAGAGTTCGAATACCAGTAAAATTTCATCTCTAGTGCCTGGTGTTGAAAGGAAAGAACCGTGGTGGTCCAATAAACATGCGGCCAAGTTCACCTCAACTTTTACACAAGTCGTCAAGACAATCACTCGGACCAAAGATATTCCACCAAGTAAAGATGGACGACACATCGAGCTCAAGCCATCTGGTGTCGGAGAATCAATCGATGAAAGGACAGGCAAACCATACATCGGCAACACTATCACATCCAGCCGATACAACTTTTACAACTTCCTGCCCCGTCAACTCATCTTTCAATTTTCCAGAGTATCAAACTTCTACTTCTTGTGTATCGCCGTATTGCAACTTACTGGTTTCAGTACAACGGGTACTTACAGTACTCTTGTACCGCTGATGGCATTTGTGAGTATAGCTATGGCGAAGGAGGGTTTTGATGATTGGCGAAGACACGTTCTGGATCGCGTGGAGAACCGGAATACTGTCGAAGTTCTGCGTCGAGGTTTACCAGGCGAGGAAGAGTGGTTGGAAGTAAGATGGTTAGGGGTACAAGTTGGAGATATCGTCAAGCTGAGAAGAGATGATGCCGTTCCAGCTGATTTGGTTCTAATCTTTGCCGACGGACCCAACGGCATGGCTTACATCGATACTGCGGCCCTCGATGGAGAATCCAATCTCAAATCCAAACAAGCTTCGCCCTTGCTACGGAAACTGTGCCATGATGAGAAGGACCTTTCGAAATGTCAAGCACATATTGTCGTTGAAGATCCTAACATAGACCTGTACAATTTTGATGGCAGGATTACAGTGGGATCTGAGACTTTGCCTCTGACTGGAAATGAGGTGATCTATCGAGGGAGTGTTTTGAGAAACACGACTTGTGCATTTGGAATGGTCATTAATTCTGGAGAGGAATGTAAGATCAGGATGAATGCCATGAAGAATCCCAAAGCGAAGGCTCCGTCGATGCAACATATTGTCAATCAGGTCAGTTCATCCCTTTTTCCAGGCAGAAGCATTTCCCCTGATGTCGCACGAACACAATCGCTAAATTACCGATACAGGTTGTCGTTATCATCGCATCCTTTGTCTTGATCCTTACGGGACTCAACAACGCAGCTTACGGGATTTGGAAGTTGAAAAAAGAGAAGAATGCTACTTACCTAATGGGCGCCTCCGTCGGTCGCGGAGAGCTTTTTGCCAGTTCCTTCGTCATGTTCAGCACCATGATTCCACTTTCTCTATATATCAGTTTGGAGATTGTCAAAGTTGGACAAATGTATATTATGGGAGACGTCGAGATGTACGATGCAGAATCGGACACACCATTCGAGCCGAGGACAAACACCATCAATGAGGAATTGGGTCAGATCAGTCATGTATTTTCTGACAAAACAGGAACTCTTACCGAGAATGTCATGCGATTCCGCAAGATGAGTGTTGCTGGTATGGCGTGGCTTCATGATCTCGATTTGAAGAAAGATGATGCTGTTGAGAAAGTAGAGACTGGACAATCCAAAATGCCAGTAGAGAAGACACGGGTCTCTGGCCACGCGAAGCAGATTTCGGACTTAGGACCGCTGTATTCACCACAAACAAGAGACTCAGCTGTCGGGGGGAGGTCTAGGCAATTATCGCCGGCGGTGACCAGAACGTTTACCAGCAGATACGAGTTACCATCGAAGCGCGAGTCCACCACCGAGGAACTCGTCGCATATCTCCAGCGTCGGACCGACAGCCCATTTGTCAAACGGGCTCGATTCTTCTTATTAGCCATTGCTCTTTGTCACACAGCATTGCCAGAGACTCAGGAATCGGGTGAGAGAGATTATCAGTCCATGTCTCCTGACGAATTAGCTTTGGTAAGAGCAGCACGGGATCTAGGCTTTATCGTGGTGGATAGACCTTCACAGTCCATCACTATAGCATCAAAAGATGGGGAAAGGCAGACTCGTGAGACCTACGAGGTCCTGGATGTTGTTGAATTCAGTAGTAAGAGGAAACGAATGTCTATCATTATTCGATTTCCGGATGGTCAAATCTGTCTTTTCACCAAGGGTGCAGACTCCGCTATCATTCCACGCCTCAAAGCTACGACTGGGGCTGTTCAGAAGGATGCAGAGATACGAAAGAGTATGACTGCGAAGCGGAGATCAGAGGCAAAAGAAGAATTACGCAGACAGAGTGAAGATAAACCACGGACCAGTCTCAGCCGTCCCAGCTTTTCCCGTAGCAGGAGTCAAGTCGGGCGGCCATCCTTCGTGAGTCGCAGAAGTGGTGCTGATGGACGGACCAGCATCGAATTCCTCGGACGTGTTTTGCACGATTCTCCACGGCCATCAATGGTATCGAGAAGGTCTTCTAACTTCGGTCAGCTGAATATCGATCATTCCGTGGCATCCGACGAGTCAGCAACACTGGAAGCTACCCTCAAGCACATCCATGATTTTGCCACCGAAGGATTGCGAACACTGATGTATGGTCACCGAATTCTTGGCGGGGAGGAATACCAGACTTGGAAGAAGCGCTTTCATGAAGCATCCACAAGTCTTGTCAATCGTCAAGAATTGATTGATCAAGCATCAGAAACGCTGGAAAGGGACCTGGATCTTACTGGTGCTACAGCCATTGAAGACGAGCTCCAGAAGGGCGTACCTGAAACTATAGAGAAGCTTCGTAGAGCCGGAATGAAAGTGTGGATGTTGACAGGCGACAAAAGAGAGACGGCTATCAATATTGGCCACTCGTGTAAGCTGATCACGAACATCTCGGAAGTCATTGTCCTGGATTATGAGAAGAACAATGTCGCCGAGACGATCGCTTCAGCGTTACACGACATCAATCAAGGCGATGTCGCTCACTGTGTGGTTGTAGTCGATGGTCAAACACTTACAGACATCGAAACAAACCCGGATCTCGCGACGCCCTTCTTCGAGCTCGTCATCGCAGCCAATTCTGTGATCTGTTGCCGTGCAAGCCCAACGCAGAAAGCATTCCTCGTCAAGACCATCCGAACTAAAGTTAAGAAGTCCGTCACTCTAGCTATCGGAGATAGTGCGAATGATATCGCCATGATACAAGAAGCGCATGTCGGTATTGGAATATCTGGGAAAGAAGGCATGCAAGCAGCACGTACATCCGACTATTCTATCGGCCAGTTCCGATTCTTGCAAAGACTACTGCTTGTGCATGGACGTTGGAATTATGTACGAACGGGAAAATACATCCTCGGTACTTTTTGGTGATAGTCCCAATCCTCTGGCCTCAATTAGATGCTGATAGTGTGGTTATAGGAAAGAAATGATGTTCTTCATAACCCAAGCAATCTACCAAGGGTACAACGGATTCACCGGGACCTCGCTTTACGAATACTGGTCTGGGTCCGTCATAAACGTGATATTCTGCGCTCTCTGCATCATCTTTCTCGGCATGTTCGAACAAGACCTCCAAGCCTCCACCCTCCTCGCCGTCCCTGAACTCTACCGGCGCGGGCAACACAATGGCGCATTCAATCTCTGGAAATACGCCTGGTGGAACTTCATGGCTTTGACCGATGCCGTTATCATCTACTATTTCGTGGTGCTCGCGTATGGGATGGCGAAGTTCAATGATGTGTTTGTCGATTCGAGTGATATTTTCGCTTTTGGACAGCTGAGTTTTGCGATCTGTGTCGTTGTTATCAATACGAAACTCTTGTACGTTCTCTCTTCCCTTACTACCTCTTCACTACTCAATCACCACCCAATCATTGCAAGTATAATAATGCTAACACAATCCCAGAATCCTCGAAATGCACAATCGCACCGTTATCACCGCCATTGGCTGGTTCTGCGGTATTGGCGGCTGGTGGCTGTGGAACTTAATCATCAACCAAGTCTATGACCCAAACACGTCTTTCTACGGCGTCCAACATGGTTTCGTCGATCGTTTCGGGAAGAGCAGTCTTTGGTGGTTGACGCTTATTCTTGGTGCTGCGGCGGTCTTGCTGTGGGAGGTTACTGTTAGTTCGATGAGGATCGCGTGGTGGCCTGATGAGGTGGATGTCTTTCAAGAGTTGGAGAGGGATCCGGTTTGGAAGAGCAGGTTTGAGGGCATTGCGAGGGGTGAGAGACAGGTTGAGGAGGACGAGGATTGAGGTGTGCTGAATTTGGGGGAATTATGCATTTGTAATGGGAAGGCATGAGGTAGGGATGTACTTTCGATTGGGTTTTTGAGACTAATATCTAATGATCTCGAGAAGGCGTTCAGGCATATCCCAGATATAGAAACGGGGGGCAATAACGTTAACAGTATATAGATGAGTACATGAAGCATTAATAGAATTAGAGACGTCGTAATAGCTACCAAGGCATTCTTCAAGCCATATTCCCCGCAAGTCTCGAGGGAAATGATCTGAAATTCTCGCCGTGTCGATCCTTTATTGCCTGGAACTTCCGCAATCTCTCCGGAGGTAGAATATTGCTAGTTGGAGTCTCCCACGAGCGGTTACACCCGTCTCGCAAGAACACACGCCGCAAGCACACACGCCGCAAAAAGTAGAGCAAAGCTACATTGGCGATTCTCTGATATTTTTCCTTTTATCTAATTTTGTAAATATAGATTCACCTCGTGATAGAGTACCGAAGAAAGAAAAAATCCTATTCTTAGCAGTACTTTAAAAGTACACACACACATTCACGCACATTTATACATATATATCTATACATATATCTATATATATACATACTTCAGATGCAGCTCGCTTACTATACGGATCTGAGAAGTAACTATACAATTCCGCGCTGTTATGGTGTTAGACATGCTATTTCGATCACCACTTTTCTTCATATCAAGAAGTCTTGATTTCATATCACTCAAACACAATTACCCCCTCGCAAAATTTCTCAAAAATATCCCTCTGCCCTCTGCCCTCGACCCCCTATCTCCCCGGAAAACGAAAATGCTCAGCACGTATAGCACAACTCACTGCTGTCTCAGAAAACATTTCAGTAGCCGTAAGCTGAAGGATAATAGCACCACGCATCATGGCACTCAGCAACCCTCCAGAAACCGTGCTACATATTTGTTCTCCCATTCCCCGTCAGGTACAGCTGTGAATACGGCCTTGCAGTACTCCCAGTTTTCAGGATACCAGCCCGATCGATGCGAATCAATGATAGCCACGACAAAATCGGGGGTGTCTGCATACATGATGATGTTGCTGGGATGCAGGTCTGCATGAGTAAAGGTAATTGTTGAGTTTTCGGAAAGTGAATGTCGGAAGGGATCATAAATTTGTAAAGGGTCTGCCCAGTGGATCTCCTTCCCTCGTTTCATCAAATACGACAGCCAGTCATGAATTTCTTTCACTTAGTCGAATGGGCCAGCGGAAGGTTTTTGGTTGTTTGTGAATGCGATATCTAGCAGAATTTGGCGATTGATTTGACCTTGAACGCAATTAGTTTGGAATCCGGTCATGGATGTAAATAAACGAGGAATTTCCTCACCTACAAACTCTTCCTCTGGATCCTGTTGTAGATTTCGCAGTGCTGGTAACATAGCTTAAAGCTGATCCACTGACGATTTCCCTCTCCTGTTTCGCGAGCGACTCTCATCTGTTTTCCAATATAAAGCTTTAAACCAGATCTATATGTATGAAATTCCCTGTTGTCTTCGCACAAGCCTCAGACCTCAGGAATCGGGACCTGAGAAGGCAAGAAGTGACAGACAAGCCAGAGGCATTGCCCCTCGACGGTAGTGATCTCTTTTCCGTATTTGACGAGGAAATTGAGCGATTCGAACTGAACAGGCCCATTTTGCCCCGGGTGTTGATGGGCGCGGACTTCGGCAGGTAGAGGCAGGGAGATTTGTGATCTGTTCCGCAAAAAATAAGTAGTTGATTCTTGGAAAACTACCGATGCACCTGAAGGGAGTATTCCGACAGAAAACTTCGCAACACCCGATTTCTTCACCCTTCGTAGAAACCATGACGATTCATACGTCGGGTAAATTGGACCAGTAGAGAGATATGCAGCGCAGCGTATTTCGGAACGGAGTGATCATGGACTGTATTGACCTGATCGAAGAGGGAGGGTAGTGCAGTGAAGATTCGTGCTTGATTTATGTATGTATGTTTAATCGCTTCACTCCGAGCGGAAGATGAAGAAGTCGAAAGCGGCGGCAGACACGTGCACGCACGTTGCCCGATCAGGCGGGATATATACTCGAGTCTAAAAGCTCAGATCTACACGGATGAGGTTAAAGAACGTAGAGAAAGGTTTTAGTAAAGATATAAAGAGATAATTATATTTGAAGAACGAGGGGTATTTCGAAGTCAAACTTGAGAGCAAATACTACTAGCAATAGCAACAATTTACTCCCTAGTACTCAATTATAAGTGTTTCTGCACTGCTCGGCTTACCTATCTATATAAATATAGTTAACAGACTGAGACTAAAGAACAAGAAGTCATAATGGTATATTGTGTCTCATTTCATAATTCTCAATTTGTTCATTGTAACCCAATTCCCCTCTTCCAATCCAGTTCCTCCCATTACATCCGAATTACACTGCGGGTATATGATTCTGCCTTGTATGCTGATCTGTTGCTGTCTGTCGTTTAGGCAGAAATATGCTGTTTTCCAACAAGAGACATGTCGTTATCGATATCCTGTACTGCTCCGTCCTGCGTTGTGGTATATTGCAGAATGATGTGCTGTGACGTTGTATATTGCGCTGTGCTGTGTTGTCATCCTGTGGTACGTGATGCCGAAAAATCAATCTTCAAATGTCGTTGCAACAAAAAAGAAATCCCAGATCCGAACGCCGGGTATATATGTGATCATGACTCCCTTCTCCTCCCTTCCGCTCGCCATCTATCCTCGCCATATCTCATCCCTCATGCCCAATCTCCAATCAGCTGATTCCTTCCAAGCACTTATTCCCTGGCATTCACTCTCTGCAACATAACCGGCACCTCACGAAATCCAATCCATACCTCTCAGTGTCGGGTGGCCCCTTTCCTCCTCCATTGGCCATCTTCCCTGAGATTCTCATCGCCGGATTCTCCGGGAGCCCAGACCCTGTCAATCCTAATACTCATAATCCAGTTCTCCCGCGAATCGATCCAGAACGAGCATTTCGCTCGTACAGGAGTTCCGCCGGTGGATAGTTTCAGGTAGATAAGTCGTGTTATCTTCAGAGTGGGAATAAGAAGATTGTTGATCGTAGTACTCCTGCTGGTGCTGGAAGTTCTCTTTGTTGTGATGTGAAGAAGTGCCGTATGTATGGTCGTATTCTTGTGCTTGGTACGACCCAATCGTGCGAACTGTTTCATCGACCCAAGAAAGCTGGTTTTGCGCACCTGGACTATTCGCAAAGTTCTCATATCCAACTCCGACATTCCATCCTTTCCTCCCGTCCCCGTTCCCGTTCCCATTACCAGACGTGTTGTTCCCCTGACTGTTGTCAAAACTCCGGTACGAAGATCCTAAACTCCGTCGTTGTGCTTTCTCGTTCCCATTCCAATTCCCATATCCATTCATGTTCTGTTGATAAGTCTGCACATCCATACTTTTCCTTGCTCGTAGATCGTGAGTGGCAGCCTGTTGCTGTTGAGTAGCCAGCTGGTGGCGGTATGTGTATGCGTCCATACTCTTTCGGTAGCGTAATTCCGGTGTGTGATCTGGTCGACGCATCTCCAAACTCTTCCTTGGGTGTACTTTCGGTGCATCGCCAGCGGATTCTCCTCGCTCAGCCCAGAGGTCGGCTGGTTGACTCCACTCGGGACATCTTGCCTCTTGCCGATAAGTGAATTTTGCTGGTACTTGAGTTGTGCGGTTTTGTGCGTGAGATGGATTTGATCCTTTTCGATAAGATAGAAAGACTTCGTGTGCTCCTGGAGAAGTTGGAGTAAGGTTTCGCTGGGTATTCATGGAGACAGGATCTTGCGAGTTGGTCTTCTGGGACAACGAGGAACGAACTTGTCCCTCCTCTTCCAGGCCTTCGTTCCACCCTCCAAATTGCTGTCCAATATGGCTGTTCGCTGGAGATGGTTCCCGCCAGCCAGTCGAGTACGAAGAGCGTAACGTGGGACTCGACTGTCTCTTCAAAGCGTTAAACTTGGCGTGTGCTTGAGGAGGACGACCTCGATTCCGTTCAGCTCTGCTCTCCGAGTGCTCCAGAAATGGGTTTCCAGTCGAAATCGACTCGTAGCTCATTCTCGGCCTGATGACCGAATAGTTAGACTCGTCGCTAACACTTCGCTGACGGGCATATCGATGGGCAGCTTCAGCTACGAACTGGCTCGTGATCGACTTGGTTCTCTGATCCATTCGTGGTGTGGAGGCGACGTCGTACGGTGAGCGTCCGAGTGAGTTAGAAACTCCGTCGAACGAAGTGATCTCTGTCTCAAACTCTGCTTGTGTGCGAGGTATGCTAACACTTCTCTCGCGCGTTCTCGGCTGCATAGACATTCGGGTCCTTTCATCAGCAATTGGTAAAGCGGGAAGAGGTGCTTGATAAGTGTTTTTTCTGTTGAAATCGGAATCTACAGCTAGGCTACTGATTGGAACACTTTGGCCGCTGGGAGGTAGTCGAGGAAGCGCATTATTGTACGAGCGTTGACAGGCTTTCTTTGAACTGAAAATCTCCTTAAGAACAGGAACCGTGATAACATCCTCCAGGATAGTCGGTTGTGTAGGCACAGCTGGCAAAGAACTCTGCAATCTTGCAAAGCTCAACTCTTCCCTGACCTCAACCGATCCAACCGAGAAAATCGTCCCCAGGGTCTCCTTGCTGGAGCTACGTCTCATACCCAGCTGATTCACATACGTGTTGGGCATCTGATTCGCGTAATTATCTGCGATGGAGGCCACGGGAAATTGATCAACGCGCTTATCAAGGTTTCGACGAGCCTCGATCGATGGCTTTGGGATCCGGAGTTGCTCGCTTGGAGAACGGAAAGCTTGGACCGTGTAAACAGGCTCCGTCTGTATGGTTTGAGTCCGTTTGGACTTCCTCTTTGACCAACGAGATGAGGGAGGAGAAACTTCGGAAGCTGGACTTTCCTTGCGGAGAGTGACCTTTGGGGGCTCACTCCTCCGCTTTGATTGTAGTGATGGGACAGCTATATGTGGTGACACTGTGGATTGATAACTGAGATTAGGATTTCTTGAAGCTTGAGGAAACTCATTGTTGAGTGTCTTCTTCCGAGAATCTGGGGGAGATTGTCTTAGGGGATGCCCATGTACTGCTGGTTCTTCTATCGGGAGGGCAGGAAGAGATCTTTGGGCCCTCAGACTCGTCTCAGGACTTGTAGAGGCAGTTGAGTAAGTGCTGGAGGGAACTCGTGACGTCTGAGCGCGTCCGAGAGTCGGCTCGGAATGTGCAGGCGGAATGGAGCAATTGCTGGACGATACTCTCGATGACCAATCTCCGGTATATGTGCTCGATGCCACTCTAGGCGTGTCCTTAGGAGGAGTTGGTGGCGCCTCCTTCTTGGGCACGGTGGGTTCCTTCTTGAAAGATCGCAGAGAAACATTCGAGCTGTAGCCACTATCTGCCTTCGCAAGAGGCTTCGGGGTCAGATCTCGCGGCCCCTTCACAGTTCTTGCAGGCGGACAACCCTCGCAAGCAGAATCGAATGACCTTGAAAATCTCTCTGAATGTTCGGGAGTTGAGGGCTCTGGGGCGAACAAATCATCGTCTACAGCTGTTTGCTTGCTCATTACTTGCAATGAAGGAGAAACCGGTGGAGAGTTATCAAAAGAGAACGGACTGAGCAAAATGTCTTGTTGATAATCATGTGCCAATTCCAATGATTTCGTAGGAGAATGAGTTGGTCTGGATAGAGTCTCTGCTGCGTTGAAGTTGAATAATGCAAGGCCAGGATCTGGAACGTTCAGGGTCAATGGACTGAAAGCGCATTTTGTTGGCATTGGTGAATAATCCTTTCCATTCCACTCAAGGTGTGTTTCTCGAATCTTCGATTGCGAACTGTCTTTCTCCGTATCTGTGTTATCCTTTCGGAGAGGGGATTCGGCACGAACAGCCCATGGTACTCTCTGGTTTTCGGCAGGGGCAGAAATCGTATTACTCCTCTGGCCGAGTCCATGCCGATGGCAATTCCAAGCATCTCCAGCCGTTATGTGGTCTTCCTCTTGTCCCATTGTAGCTGCTCTTCGCAGACTACGTTCCACGCTTGGTACCGGACTGGCAGCTCCATTTGTGATTCTCAGCGACCCGAGCTTGAAAGCCCCAATATGCCCGTAGTCCACCTCGGTTGGGGTTTCGACTCGAGGGCCTGGTAGGAACTCCGGCGGACGCTCAAGGGCCGCGAGCTCAGCAAGAGGAGATGATGTGGGCTTTGTGGGGTTGTAGTAGTAGTTCTGGAATTCTTCTTCATTCCTCACAGGCGAAGAAGGCACGCATGTTTGGGTTTCTTCCACGTAGCTAGTCCGCGTCGCAATTCCATGCTGAAGTAATGACCTCCTCCTTATGGGCATATACATTTCTGCTTCCGAAGGAGTTCTCGACAATCGCTGTCCAATCCCTTCATCCTCATATTCATATTCATATTCAGATGGTCGATGCATTGTGTTCACTTGGATAAGTCCGGGGGATTGTAGTTCGGAAACAAGTGAAAGTCGGGGATTCGTGTTTTCGTATGGTCTTGACATAGACATTCGTTTCCGAGGTGGTGGAGGTCTCCTAGTTCTGTTAGTGATGATTGACACATCCTTGAACTTTCCTTACATTTCCAGGGGCGATTCCACAACTTCTTCTCCAGACTCGAAGATCATAGATTCCCTCCCTCGAAACCCTTTAGACCATCTTCGTGGGTCGCATGTTGCCGCATCCGAGGAAAAGTCCTCGACTTTGAACTCTGCATCTTGGTTATGACCTTTCGGCTGCGCACTTTTCGATCGGAATAGGCTTAATCTCTTCTTGGGCTTCTCGTCTCTCTTCTGGTTGTCTTCGGGGACGAACACAGGCACTGGCAACAGACTGTAACGCCCCTTCGTTGGAGATGCACTGATGGAGGCTACCGAGTTCCGGCGAGTTTGAGGTGCGGACTTAGTGCTAAGCAGGTTTGCACTGGAATTATTATTCGTTCTTGGTTTCGAGAGCTTATTCTGTCCTCGTCTTCGAGCAGGTACAGACTGTTCGTTGCCCATGATCAAGTGGAATGGGGGGCAGGAAATCTAGAGAATCCTCGAAATTCCAAATCAAGCATTCAAATGAGTTTTGCCATTTTCTCTCAACACTCACTCGTTTCTCCGAGACCTCCGGCAGGAAGAGAATGTGAGAGCAAATGAAGGATGGTTTTGGATTGTGATCGGAACACGAAGAACGGGCACTTGACGATGAGACGAGAATCGATATACTGGGACAGCGATCAAGGGTACATCACTTCCCTGCATAGATTGGATGATGCGGCGAGGCTGGAGAGGGAGCTCGAGATTCAAGGAGCAATGACAGGGTAAATACAAATGGGGCAGCCTTCAATTTGGCCGTACAGGGTCTCCAATGCGTTCTGTTTCAGCTGGGCTTAGCACACCTCACATGTGTCCGATGTCGAATCGCTTCTCTGAGCGTGCAGATGACGAGACAGATGTTTTGCAGGATGGAAAGGGGAAAGTAACATGATTGAAGAAGAGGGAGGAGGGGAGCGGGGGAGGGGATGAGAAGAAATAAGAAAGAGCATCAAGTGAGAGATATCTAATCGAGAGGTTTGAGTTTATATCCCTGATGCCGCTGCAGCTATAAATACGAGTACTCAACCTCAATACGACCTTTTATTTTGCAACGTATTACCTTGTTGTCAGGGTGTCAATTGGCGCTATGCTAATGTTAGTGATAATCCGATACAGAGTAAACAAGGAAAAGTTACAGTACGAAAGGGGCCACAGGGGTAGCTTGGACCAGTCACAGCTCGAGTGAGTTACACGCCAACTTGGATCGTCGAGACGCTGTCGCATCGATATCAGGATTGCGGGATGGTAGTGCGTGGCGTCCTGACGTGTGGCTGGAGTTGTAATCGTGCTACCTTGTTTGTTGTTGTATTGACAAGGCCAGTCGGATGGCATTTGGGAGCAGAATAAGATGGGATTCTCCCAATCAGGTGAGACGAGGGAACAGACTGTGGTTAAGACTGTGGTTAAGACTGTGGCGGGCTTCGCAACAAGGAAGCTTGGTAGTAAGTACCGTGGCTGGTGATTCTTCCGTGTTATCACCACTTGAAATTGGATGTCTTACACAGTCCTTCGAGTCATGAAGATAAATTGAATTGTGTCAGTCTTTGAATATCTTTCAGGCCTTGGAGGTTTCACGAAATCAAGATACCCCGTCACCGTTTTGGTTCAGTGGTCTCTTTTTGAGACGGAGTGAAGCGGTCAGCCAACTTACTTACATCCATGATGCCTGAGCATCTAGCCGCGCGGAATCACCCCTCCCGTCTACATCCATCATCCGCCAAGAAAGTCCGGTTCTGGACTTCGAGAGGAGGTGCAACAACCGTAAGTCACTTCTTGTATGAATACAAGCAAAAGTGGGAGAATATCATGACCGCATCAGCCGCCGAGAGGTCGACGGCTTCACTAGCTAGCAGAAACTATTCATCTGTCCATACGGAATGTAGGATACTCGGAACTCAAAATAAGTGCCTGCATGACTAACACGGCAGTTGCCATCGATTGCGACTTGAGGTTGGGAAGTGTCGAGGAAGTGTGGGAGAGAAGCAGGATCGAAGTGCAGAAGGACGTGAGACCATTACGACAAGAGAACGAGCAACACTCTTTATATTTGGCCAGCATTGTACGGGATTTGATCGGATCATTAATGCTTGATCTTTTGCTTTTTGATAAGAAAGGCTCGTTGGTTTGTTCATGGAATGGAAGCTTTTAAAAGATAGTGACGCCACGTGATGGAAGGAAGCGTTCTCCGGGGTATCTCTTTCCCTGCTTGTGATAATGCAGCGAAATAACAAATGCAAGGTGATGGATAACCTCTAAGTTTTCACGAGATCATCAAATCTTTACTTCAAAACATGCAAGTATAATAACCATAGTAATATGTTCTGGGCCGCTTCTCCTTGGCAACCTACCAGCCTCGCTATGATACCATCCTGCCTTCTATTTCACTCAGACTACATTTCTATTTTGCTGATGCAGGCTTTCATGAACGACCTTTCGGCTTTTGCATCAGTGAATGGTAAAGTAATCTTAATAAATGACATTCATTCATAGAATCAATCAATCAATAGCAACTCCGGACCGCTTTCGCGTTAGTGTCAGAAGCCCCGCCAGTAGATGATTATTTCCGTTTCTCCATGATCTTCTTTATTTCAAAGTCGCTCAACAAGCGCCCCGTTCTTTTCTTTTCCTTCTCGTGATTTTGGATTTCTTCCAAAGATTAATGCTTGCGGTTGGAGAAGGGCCGGATCTTACGCTACAGGAGGCTCACGACCAATGAGCACAGCGCACATAGTATTTTCCAACAGGAGTTTTCGACAATCGGAAGAGGCATAACCCCACGTTGAAGCACTAATGTGGACAGATTTGAGTCTCAATTCAGATGCCATAGAGGTTACTATAAGAATTATATTCAAACTCCCTAGCTTATCCTCTGAAAAAAAGCAACTAGAGGTCGTTCCGGCCGAGATTAGAAGTGTTGACCAGCGTCAGTGACAAGATCTTCTCCGTGCCGGCCCTTCGCAAGCTCCGGGGTCGCGGGACCTTGCTTCGCGCAGTCGCTAGTGAATTTATAATAGTATATTTCTATTATTAATAATAAGTTATAAATAAATAGTATTTAAGGTTATAATAATAGTAGTTTTGAAGCAATAATTATATTAAATTTCTATATAAAGAATAATAAAGTAATTAGATAGAAAATATAGTAAACTTATAAGTACTTCTCTTCTTTATTATGATAATAATCATCTTCTTTGAATAATATTATAGTTATAGTAGATATATATAACAATTTTTTTATATTTATAATATATATTAATATATTATAGAATATCTAGTATTATTATTATTTCAACTACTACTATTACTTTTATTATAATTATAATTAAATTTATCACTATTACTATTACTATTACTATTCCTTTCTCTTTCTATAATTTATTTATAGCCCTTCTATAATCTACAGACTATAACGACACAAGACTCAAGGCGGTATACGAGCAAGGATAAAACAAGTAGGGAGGCTAAGAGCGATCTTATATAGTCTACTACTAAGGAAATAAAAAGATAAGAAAGGAAGAAGAAGAGAGATAGAGTATAAGGCACCTTATATATATATACCGGTACTAGTCCGATACCATACTAAGTCGGATACTAGTTATACCGGGATACTTATAATACCTATGAACTTAGGCCCCGGTATTTATCCTTCTCCTTATATAATATTCAGGTAAGCTATCGTTATATTACCTTCCCCCTAAGAAGAGCTTAACCCTAAGCTCGGAAGGCTATAGTTTATACTGGAAATTAGTCTTTATTATAATTATTCTCGTCGATATTCGCGTAATAGATACTAGCTACTCTTTAATAGTAGTAAATTCTTTATCTGGTACTAACTAGTTATATTACTATAATAGTACTATATTAGTTATAGCTTCTAAATCGGGCAGTAAGCTATATTTACTTTATCTGTTTATAATAGGAGTCGAGTTTAAGTAAGGCGTAGAGTATATAAAGGAAGGGGTTTATTAATATTAGAGCCTTTCTTCTTTAACTGCGATAACTACTTAAACTATAAGTATACTCTCCTTAGACTATAATATAGTTACTAGAGTAGCTATTATTACTAACTACTATAGTAGTACTGCTATAATCTTATATATTAATCCGCTTAATTAACCTTTCTCTTATTATAAGTAAGTTACTTACCTTAGAGTTAAGGATAGTCTTCAGATAAGATATAAGGGTTTCACAGATCTATAACGCTAATACTTATAATACTCTTACTAGTTCCCGCAAGTACCTTTTCGGCAGCATATCGTATATATTACCTGCGATATATTCGCGCTTTCCTTAAGCTAAAGTATAATAATACTCTTATCTTAGAACTTCTATATTTATTTAATAAGCTTAACTCTAAGCTTTATAAGTATTATTTAGCGTTAAAGAGTAGTTATAAGTATATAAGTTTCTTGAACTTAAATATAATTATATATATTAACGCGTTATAATTACCTAACTATATAAATATAGAGTATACTATTTTATCCGGTTTACTTTCTAGTAGTAAAGCTAAGGATATAGAGCTAAATCGGGGTAGTATCGTAGCTACCAGTGTGCGAAAAAATAATCATCTTACTCAATTATACTCGATTATAATCGATTATAATTAGATTAGATTAGAGTAGGTATTTTAGACCTTTGATTAGATTAGATTAGATTATACTTAATGATTAGGATTAGAGTAGACTTGATTATTCTTATATAATTAGCTATATAAGCTATATAAGCTATATAAAGATAGATAAAATATAATCTATACTAGTAAAAAGAGAGATATATATAGCTAATAAAGTAATAAAGTATATAATATATATTCCTTTTAATCTAATCTAATCTATAAGAAAGAAATTTTCCCTATTAATAGCCTGCTCTATCTCTTCTTTTTCTTCTAAGTCGAATATAAAACCCTAGCTTTTTAATAAGCTAATCTCCTCGAAAGTATCTTTAGATAGTCTATTTCTTAGCTTATTAATAATTAAAGCTCCGAGACTAAAGAATCTTTCCGAGGGCGCCGAAGTAGCCGGAATTT
>FJUW01000057.1:1890-27671 GCA_900074885.1 Rhynchosporium graminicola
ATTATAGTAGGAGTTAGGGAGCTTAACTCGGACGAGGCGTTATCGCGAGTACTCTCTACTATAGAGAGAGGTAGGTTATAGCGAGTATTACGAGTCGCCGAAGAATAGGAGGTAGAGGGAGTCGGAGAACCGGTAGTCGATTTATCGGACTTAGGTTACTTCGGTTTAGGTGCTATTCTTTAAGTTTATACTTAGTATAGGCCTTCTCTGTATAGCGTAGTCTCCTGCGTTTAGTAGCTCTAGGTATAGAGGTATAATATAAGTAGATATTTATTATCTTCCTAGACGTAGGTAAAAGAGTTATAGATAATATAACGCTTACTCTAGAAAGGTCTTAAAACTACCTGAGTAATAAGACCTTATAATACTATGAATATAAAGTAGTAAGAATCACTTGAGAATCTATAACTAAGGAGTAAAGAAGTAGAGAGAGAAGGGAAATATATATATGAAAAGGGGCCCCTAAACTCTACTCGTGTAATCTCGCTTAGCAGTACGTGTTTCTACTAATAGGGAGAAACCTCCAAACCTGACTAGTCGTCATAATATTAGTACTTAGCGATATTAGGTAAATATAGCTAATCTGATTAATAAAATATTTAGCTAATTCTATATTAATCTTAAGATCTAGGTAATTAGATAATAGTAAAACCCGAGATCTATTAATTTATTTCTATTATTCCTATATCTTTAGGTCCTATTTCTTATAGCTAAGGATATCAGCTTTAATATTATCTTTACTAAGTATATATATAATTTGAAAGTTAAATTCGGATAGGAATTCTATTTATCTAGCTTATTTACTAGTTAGGACTTTAATAGTTATAAAGTATTCTAAGGATCGATAGTCTATATACGCTGATATAGTATTATATTAATATAAGTTTAGGTCTCTATTTTCGGAAAGACTTAATAATAGCATATAATTCCTTATTATAGATCTCTTAGTTTAGTTCGTATCTATTAAGAATATAAGAGTAGAATCTAATTAAGTACTACTAGTTATCTTTATATAATTAGAAGATAACTCTAGCTATTATACTATTAGAGGTATTAGTTTCTAGCTTAGTCTATAAGTCTAGGTCGAAATAATATAGTTTCTATACTAATAGTAGCTATTACTATAGCTTATTAAAGGATTTCTTATAATTATTAGTAAAATTCTATAGTACTATAAGCCAGGTAAATATTAAGAGAGATCTAGTAATAAGGCCGAAATTCCGAATAAATTAATAGTAGAAACTATAGAATCCTAAGAAGGATTTTATAACTATTATTATTTTAGGGTACTTCTAGTCTACTAATAGTACTACCTTCTCAGGATCTAGCTCGATTCTGTTAGTAGTAATAATACATCTAAGGTATTTCGTTCGAGTAACGTGGAATTCGCTTTTCTTAATATCTACTTAAAGTTCGATATCTATTAAGCATTATAGTACTAATTTAATATATTCTTCGTATTCTTAGAGAGTTTCTAAGTATATAAGAATATTATCTAGATAAGCTATATATAAATCGTCTAAGTAGTCTAATAGAATATTATTTATATATCGTTAGTATATACTAGATCTATTATAGAGCTTAAAAAGTAATGCCTTATATTTATAGGATCCGAAGCGAGTTCGGAAGGTAGTATACTTCTCTAAATCGAGGTCTATATAGATACGATTAAATATTACTCGGATATCTAGTTTAATAAAAACTATAGCTTTAGATATATAGGTTAAGAGCTTATCGATCCTAGGTATTAGGTATGAATCCTTTCGAGTGATCGTATTAAGCTTACGATAGTCGATATAGAAGCGTAAGCTTTTATTAGCCTTCTTAACAAATAGTATAAGTAATACAAAGGGACTTTAGCTAGATTCGATAAATCTCTTATCTAGGTTCTTTATAAGGTACTCTTTAGTTACTTATAGTTCTTTTATAAAGTACTAATATAAGAGCGAATATATACTAAGTAATAGTTCTTCTAAAATGATTTTATAATTATATAAGTAATATAGCGGAAGAATATTAGAATCTCGCTTAGAAAAGGCTTCCTTGAGAGTATAGTACTATTCTAGTAGCTTTTCGGATATAAGTTGTTTAGTATTGAGATCCTTAGAGGAGTTATTATCTAGATAATCTTATAAGATATAATCTATCTTATAAATACTAATAAAGAATAATTCGGAACTTTCGCGTTTTATATTAAAATAAAAAGCTATAGTATTAATTTAGTAAATCGGAACTAGTTTCTAGATCCTTAAAGATCGAGAGGTATACTTATAGTAGGGTTTTAGCGCGAGTATCTTTCTCGATAATTTCGAAGCGGAAAAGGGTTCGGATTCCTTAGTAATAAGCAGGAATAAGTTAAATAGTAAAGATAATATATTAATATACTATATTATTATTATTTAGTATAATTAGTATTAGTCTAGCTAGTTTATAGCTAGGTCTCGCGCGTTAGTATTAATTTAGTAAGATCAATTAATATTAGGTTTACGAAGCGATAAAGTTATAATTATCTTCTTATTATATTAGAAGGTAGCTAGATAGCGTTCTAACTATAATAACTTATAGTAAAGCGTATCGATTTTAACTTAGAACTATTATATCTATTTAATACTAATAATTATATCTTATTATCCTAAATCGAGAAGAATAAAAGAGTAGTTATAAATACGCTTACTATTAATAGAAAAGTATAAACATATAAAATAGATAATATAGGTTCTAATAGACTATTAGAAACCACGTATTAGAACAGAATAGGGTAGTAGCTCGATTTTAATACTAAGGGCCTCTAATAATCGTCCGGTAAGAGTGCGGTTAATAAATAGTTATCTATTCGCTCTAGTATCGATTAAGCTATTTATAGAGACTCTTAGTCTATTTATACTAATTATAGTCGGGTATATAAATTGCTTATCTCTTATCAGGGAGTTAAGATTAAGATTATAGAGGTTATACTTATATAGACTTAGGAAAGAGTTTTTACTTAAGCCTTATCGTTTCTCTCTTATATCGATCTAGATCTAGAAAGTATATCTTCTATTATTTCCTTAGTCGATCCTTTCTCTTTTAGAAATTTATTAATTAATTATATCTTAGGCGAGTTAAGGTAGTTTAGCTTAATATAGCCGGGCTATCTATAACTATAATACTTAAGAGTATTACTAATCGAGGTAGCAGGGCGTTTTAGCGCGGAAGGAGTACTAGCTTATACTAGGGTAGAGATACGTACGTATAATACAGGAGTATTTTATCGAGGGGCTAAGCTTAAGGACTAGTAAGGAATAGAACTAGAAATAGTTATAGTAGTAATAGTAGGCTTATAGTACTATATCTGGATAATAGCTTTCTGAGGATAAGTATATTCTGAGTTATAATAGCGCTTAATATTAAAAGAGAGTAAGGATCTAACTATAGAAGCGTAATCCTTATTCTATATAAGTTTAATAATAATAGTTAAAGTATATAAGGATAATATAATCCTATTCTATATATAAAAGAACTACTCTTTCTTTTTAATTTTGCTTTAGATAATAGTACTTTGAAATCGACTATAGAACTTAGCGAAAGTCTCGCGAGTATAGCTAAGTTATTATATTTATAAGTAATAAAAGGTATTATAATAGTTATCTTCTTCTAAATTAGTAAGGAAGTTCTCTTCTAATAAGGAGATCATTTTATTACTAGTCTTAAACTTATTAGCGAGATATTAGAGCGTAAGATACTCTTTAGTTAATCTAATAACTATTCCTCATATAAGGAAGCGCCGAGAGAGGTCCGTAGGATAGTAGTCGGCGTTTATAGCTAGCTAGTCTCGTATCGATACTCTCTACTAGAGGAAGATAAGGTCTAATCTATTATCTATAGGCAGGATTTTCTTAGTAAGATAAGATTTCTTAGGATATAACTCTACTGATTCGGCGCTAGAAAAGGGCGATAGTTTATTAGAATTAGTATCCTCTCTCTTATTAATTGTTGCGAGGATATGGGTCTTGGCATGGATCAGGTGACTGTAGTCACGTGCATAGTCCGTGCGGATATTCCTAGATAATATCTTCTGTCGACTCTCTATAGTAATTAGTATTATAATGCAACTAATATTATTCACACGATTACTACCTCTATGCCTTACTCTGAAGATCAACGTAACCTTGCGATAGGTTAAGCCCCGATAGCCAGAAGTAGAGTAATACTTAAAGAAGCAGTAGTACTATGATTCTTAATAGTAAGCGTCGAACTGTTTCTTAGTACTAAGGGTAGAGATTCAAGTTGCGAGCTTCCGATTAAGGTATAGTATACGCGTATAGTCAGTTAAACTAGCGCGTCTTTCTATAGTAAATATAGTCGCGCAGAGTGCTAGTGGAGAGAGTTCTTCAGCTGTCGCACTTACGCTACTATCATTGGAAGAAGTCGAAGAAGTATACTCCGATAACTCTAGCTCTATTGAAGAGATACTATAAACAAGCTATATAGTACTTAATACTCGTACTCGTATAGTAGTCAAAGTCGACGATTCCGAAATTATCGCATCTCGAGGTGCAGAGTCTTCCGCGCTAGCGCCGGAACCTACCTAAGTCCCTAGGACTTAAAATATACCCGATTTACCTCCTACAGACGCTAATTCGACGTCCTAGGACTATCTAGAGGAGGATCCGGAAGACCCGGAATCGGAACCTATTACTACGACTACGCTAGAGCTATATAAACGCAAGAAGATAAGTAGCTCTATATCTTTGAACTTAGCAGATAGCTATAAGCTCAAGGGAGAAGAGAACTAAACGGAATAGAGAGATAAAGTACTAAATATTACTAAAACTAATAGAATCAGTAAGTTTCTTAACGTTAAATCTCGTGACTACGTGCCTAAAGAGGTAGACGAATAGGACAATAAGGTCGACGATAAAGCCCTTAAGAAGTAGTAAGATTAGGAGTCTAGAGAGAGTTAAATGAAGCTAGTAATCACGCTAAATTGCAAGGCCGGACCTCTCGCGTATATAACTAGTAAAACTATCGCATTAGATATATAGGAGGCCTTATAGGCGCAGTACGAAGGAGGTGGCAATATACTAGTGTATAACGTTATATAAGATTATATTAAGCTCTAGTATAATGATTTCAACTTCTTAGAGAAGTTTATTATCGCTTTTAAGCTCTTAATTATTAAATTAGAGACTTTAATAATAGCTCTACCTCCGGTATAGTATCTAATCATATTTATTGCTATAGTTTCAGAGAAGTAGCTTATATAAGCTGAAAGATAACGTTCTCTCTTAAGAGTTTCTTCTAGTAATAACCTAGATACGACTAAGAAGGCTAAATTAGGAGTGACTTTAGTTAGTTTAATCGAAGATATTACTAACGAGGTAAGAGCGAGTGACTCTACCGGAAAGATAGCAGGTTAAGCTCTATATAGTAATAAGTCTATACCTAAGAAAGGAAGCGGCGGAGGAGCTACTAAGCCGGCTAGTAAGGATACTAGGCCGACTTATAAGTATTATAAATAGACGTCGCTAAAGCATACTCTAGAGAACTATTTTATTATTAATAAATAGAAGAAGAAGGAGTTTAAGGAGAAGTCTAGAAAGAAGTAGATCCCGCATGCCGAATAGCTAAAGAAGAAGGAGGGAGAGAGTAAGACTAATAAGACTAATAAGAAGAAGACTAGTAGTAGAAAGAAGAAGGATAACGATTCCGATGATAGTAGTATCTTCGGCGCAGCCCTTTTACTATATTTCCTTACTATTACGGCTTCTATAGCTATATTCTCTTACTATAATAAGTCACGATAGCTCTTTAATACCGGCGCTACGGAGTATATATCTAACGACCTTTCTAAATTTACCTTATATACGCTAAAAGATAACTTACCCTATATACTTACTATTAATAGGCCGTTACGCCCTACCGGGATTAGAAGTTATACGATTAAGGCGATAAAGACTAATAGTATAGTACGCATATTAGAGTATTATAATATACTATATATCCCGTAGTCTCTAGTCTGCCTATACTCCGGTTCTAAATTGAATAAATTAGGAGGTTATTTGCGTAGTTCTGTTCTCTATATATCTAAGGAGAAGGAGATCTATATAATTAATAAGAATCTATTTATTATTAAAGAAGAGACGACATCCGGAACAGAGTACGCTAGCATTCCGGGTTTAAGCTTACCTGCAGTAGTAGAGTAAGCTATAGTCGATATAGAGCTTTAGTATAGACGTATATATCACGCTAGCTTTAATGTAGTTCGACGCACTTAATCTATAGTTACTAGTATGAAGTTTATAGAGCTTAAGACTAGTAGAACTCGCCTTTACGTACTATATGAGAAAGGCCGACCTATTCGGAAGGTTAATAAGGTGTCGGCACGTGCACGACCTACTAGATCGATAGATAAAATCCATATAGATATAGTATACCTTAAACCTAAGGGTCTGAATAGTCACTCTTACGCCTCTATCTTCTTATGCGCTTATTCGACTAGAAAGTGGGCTTTTACTTACGCTAAGAAGTCAGATATATACCTAGCTAATTAAAAGCTAATTAAGTTAGCTGAAATATAGTATTACTATAAAATTAAGATATAGAGATATAATAGGAGTAAGGAGTACTCTCTCTCTTAGATGAAAGAGCTTACTAACTACCTTAGAATACTACTAGAGGAGTCTACTCCGTATACTCTAGAGTAAGATAGAAGAGCTAAACGCTCTATACGTACGATTATCGAGAAAGTACGTATAGTTATAGTGGACTAGAATATACCTGACTATATATAGCCGGAAATTCTACTCGCCTGCATATATATCGCTAACTTTACCTCTACTTCTAGAGTAGAAGGGAAGACTCCTTTTAAGTACTTCTAGGACGATATTAAACTAGGGGTAAACTATACTCTTTTTATTAAGTATCTTCGTGTATTAGGATATCCTATCTTCATACTAATTAATAAGGAGAAGAGAGTCTAGAGCTATAAGGTAGCTCCTAGAGCTAAAAAGGGTATTCTAGTGGGATTTGAAGGTTATAATATCTATAGATACCTAGTTAATAGAAAGGTAGTTCGTACCTCTTATCTATGATTTAATAAAGATAGTTTAGTTATAGAACCTTACGAAGAAGACGCTATAATAGTACCTTAAACTAGGGGTAATAATTCTATCGATACTTTAAGTCAAAATTAAGACGTCGAGGTTACTAGCGCTACTACTCCTAATATAGGTATTATAAGCTAAGATAAGGATTCCGAAGTCGAAATCGATAGTACGGAAGATACTAAGTCTATAGTTAAGGACGAAGTTCTAGTACTAGAGGTCGATATTCCGGAGTAAATCATTATATAAAAGAAGTATAATAGGCCTCCTGGATCTAAGAACTATATGCCGGAGTACGTCCCTAGAGCTACACGCTCTAGCCGTAATAATCCGACTCTAATTTCGACGCCTAAGGTAACCCCGGAACTAAATAATAGCTACTCTTATGCTGTCTCTCTATTAGAAGAAGTACTAGAGAGTACTAGTTAGTATCGACTCGCCTTTCATACGACTTAAGAAGAGTCTCTATTCTTAGATAATCCGACTACTTTAGATCAGGCTATAAAGAGAGCTAATTAGCTAGAATAGAAGAAGGCGATTATTAAGGAATACCGATCTCTTAAAGAGAAGTCGACTTAGAAGACTATAAGTCGCTCTGATATGCTAAAAGGGTGCAGAGTACTAGGTTCTCGTCTAGTTTTCAAGACTAAGAGAGATATAGACAGCAAAATCAATAAATATAAGGTCAGATTTATAGTCTAAGGTTATACGTAACGTTTTAGTCACGATTACGATCAGACGTATACTAGAGTCTATAAATCTTCTACTTAGAAGATAAGCTTAGCAGTTGCAGCGGAGTACGACTTAGAAGTCGAATAGTTTAATATAGTAATAGTATTCTTATATAGTAAAGCCGATACCTAGATATATATCAAATTGCTGCTATTTTATAGATAATTTGGGCGTAGACTTATAGACGATAAATATATACTCTTACTAAAGGCTCTGTATAGTCTAAAGCAGTCTCCACGTCTCTAGTAAGAGACCTTACGTAAGGAGTTCGGTATTATCGACTTTATACCTTTATAAACTGATAATTGCGTATATATTAACCGAGAAACTAGAATAATTATTATTACTTATGTCGACGATTTTCTAGTTATCTCAAAGGCTGGAATAGCTCTTGAAGAGCTTAAGAAGAAGATTCTCACTATATTCGATATTCTACTAGCTGGACTAGCTAAATACTTCCTTAGCGTCAGAATTATACGTAATAGAGAGAAGAAGACGATTTCTCTTTACTAAGATACGTATATCGATAAGATATTAGATCGATTTGGAATAACTAACTGCAAGAGCGCTAATACGCCCTTTACTACTAGTTCAGAGGTTTCTATAGTTAAATTCAAGGGAGTAGCTACTCTATAAGAAATTAAGCTATATTAATAGCTTTGCGGTAGTTTATAGTACCTAGCTTATACTCGCTAGGATATACTATACTACTGCTCTATACTATTATAATTTCTNTTATAGAACCTTACGAAGAAGACGCTATAATAGTACCTTAAACTAGGGGTAATAATTCTATCGATACTTTAAGTAAAAATTAAGACGTCGAGGTTACTAGCGCTACTACTCCTAATATAGGTATTATAAGCTAAGATAAGGATTCCGAAGTCGAAATCGATAGTACGGAAGATACTAAGTCTATAGTTAAGGACGAAGTTCTAGTACTAGAGGTCGATATTCCGGAGTAAATCATTATATAAAAGAAGTATAATAGGCCTCCTGGATCTAAGAACTATATGCCGGAGTACGTCCCTAGAGCTACACGCTCTAGCCGTAATAATCCGACTCTAATTTCGACGCCTAAGGTAACCCCGGAACTAAATAATAGCTACTCTTATGCTATCTCTCTATTAGAAGAAGTACTAGAGAGTACTAGTTAGTATCGACTCGCCTTTCATACGACTTAAGAAGAGTCTCTATTCTTAGATAATCCGACTACTTTAGATCAGGCTATAAAGAGAGCTAATTAGCTAGAATAGAAGAAGGCGATTATTAAGGAATACCGATCTCTTAAAGAGAAGTCGACTTAGAAGACTATAAGTCGCTCTGATATGCTAAAAGGGTGCAGAGTACTAGGTTCTCGTCTAGTTTTCAAGACTAAGAGAGATATAGACAGCAAAATCAATAAATATAAGGTCAGATTTATAGTCTAAGGTTATACGTAACGTTTTAGTCACGATTACGATCAGACGTATACTAGAGTCTATAAATCTTCTACTTAGAAGATAAGCTTAGCAGTTGCAGCGGAGTACGACTTAGAAGTCGAATAGTTTAATATAGTAATAGTATTCTTATATAGTAAAGCCGATACCTAGATATATATCAAATTGCTGCTATTTTATAGATAATTTGGGCGTAGACTTATAGACGATAAATATATACTCTTACTAAAGGCTCTGTATAGTCTAAAGCAGTCTCCACGTCTCTAGTAAGAGACCTTACGTAAGGAGTTCGGTATTATCGACTTTATACCTTTATAAACTGATAATTGCGTATATATTAACCGAGAAACTAGAATAATTATTATTACTTATGTCGACGATTTTCTAGTTATCTCAAAGGCTGGAATAGCTCTTGAAGAGCTTAAGAAGAAGATTCTCACTATATTCGATATTCTACTAGCTGGACTAGCTAAATACTTCCTTAGCGTCAGAATTATACGTAATAGAGAGAAGAAGACGATTTCTCTTTACTAAGATACGTATATCGATAAGATATTAGATCGATTTGGAATAACTAACTGCAAGAGCGCTAATACGCCCTTTACTACTAGTTCAGAGGTTTCTATAGTTAAATTCAAGGGAGTAGCTACTCTATAAGAAATTAAGCTATATTAATAGCTTTGCGGTAGTTTATAGTACCTAGCTTATACTCGCTAGGATATACTATACTACTGCTCTATACTATTATAATTTCTGATAAATCTATTACCTTAATACCTTGCGAGCGCTAAGAGAGTACTTACGTACTTATAAGGTACGAAGTATTACGCTACGACTTACAGAGGAGACGTTACCGATAGAGAGAAGATGAAATTAAGAGGTTTCTGCGACTCTAATTAGGCTAGTAACCGAATCGATAGAGTATCGTATACCGGAGTATATTTCTTCCTTACAGGAGGTATTTTCTCAGCTATTTCAAAGCGATAGATTACTATAGCTCTTGCCTCTATAGAAGCAGAGTATATAGCTATATACGCCTTTACTAGAGAAGCATTATAGATACGCTAAGTACTAAAGGAGCTAGGCTATAATAAGCTAGACTCTAGGAGTATAGAGATATAGTGCGATAATCAGGGAGCTTTATCTCTATCGGAGAACTCTGAATTATACTAACGTACTAAGTATATCGATATCAAATTCCACTACTTTCGCTAGGAGGTCGCTAGAGGTTATTTAGACCCTTAGTATATACCCTTAAAAGAGAACGCGGCAGATAGTTTCACTGAACTACTTAGCCTATAAGACCTTAAAGCCTTTATAGTAATACTGAATATAACTGTTTTATACTTAGAATAAGAGGTATAGATATTAATCAGGAAGGCAGACTATCTTAAAGGAATTACAGAACCTAGGGTTTATCTAGTTCACGTGATATCGAGGTATAGTTCTAGTCTCTAGGGGTATTACTATACGTACGCATACGATAGTATAATCGACTAATTATAGGAAATTAGATCACTCGTACCTATAGAAGTTACCGACTTTATAGTATCTCTATAGAGGGGTATGTTGCGAGGATATAGGTCTTAGCATGGATCAGGTGACTATAGTCACGTGCATAGTCCGTGCGGATATTCCTAGATAATATCTTCTGTCGACTCTCCATAGTAATTAGTACTGCAATACAACTAATATCATTCACACGATTACTACCTCTATGCCTTACTCTGAAGATCAACGTAACCTTCCGATATTAATACGTATTAGAATAGAGTTTACTAGCTTATTAAACTTTATAATACGTAGAGATTATAATAGTAACTCTAGTAGAAGAGTTAAAGATAAGCGAGAGACCCTTACGAGGAACCTATCTTATACGGAGATTAGTCTATCTGTAGTATCTTCTAGAGAGTTATTCTTTTCCTCTTATTCTGCTAATTATTATAAAAGAGAATAGATCAGATTCGAGTTATCTATAGAGATAAGAATACTTAGTAATTATACTCTTAGTGAATTTCGCTTTTATTTTCCTTTCTCTCTTAGTTAGTACTTCCTTAATAAAGTATTAATATTCTCTAGTATAAGAGATATTTAAAGTAAGAGAGAGTATAATAGATTAGGTTCGGAAGTAGAGTGAGAGGGATCGCGTTAAGTTCCTTTAGAACCGGAAAAGTCTCTAGTTAGTTAGTTAGGAGCTATAATAATAGTTTAAAAAGGGGTATATTAGGGCTATTTCGGCGGCAATATATAGAGGTTGAAGTTCCGGGGTATTTATTATACCTTTTTCAAAATCTATTTATAATTCCTTTATACTAAGGGAGTTATTAAAAGAGTATTAGCGAAGACTTCCTCTATTATACTATTTGCGATAAGCTGAATTAAACTCTGATTTATAGCTATCCGAGAGATCTCTAGAATCTTAGCTATATACGAGTAGTTATCAGATAACTAACTTAGTAAGTAAGATATTATATTAAGCTATCTCTAGCTATCTTAATCTTCTTATTTAATATAACGATATAAGACTTAAAGCAGTATATAAGTAAAGATAAAATAAGTAGGGAAGCTAAGAGTAATCTTATGTAATCTATTACTAAGGAAATAAGAAGATAAGGAAAAGAAGAGAGAGATATAGAGTACGAGGCCCCTTATATATATATACCGGTACTAGTCTGATACTATATCGAGTCGGATACTAGTTATACCGGGATACCTATGATGCCTGTGTCACGAACCCGGTAAGGTTCTTAGTACCAAAACCGTCTTGGCACCAGAATACTGATAGTACTACTATATAGTACGTACTAAACGGGTTTTAGTACTAAAGAGAGAGTTAGTATAATTAGGAGAATAGTACTAATACGATTATAGTATAAATCAGCGACTAGTACTATAAGCCTACCTATATCGTAGTAATAATAATATTATAGTTATAAGTGATCTAGGATCACGTGATAAAGTCTAGCTTAGCGGGAGTCTAGTAAATGGAGTCGGACTCCATATAAGGGACTCCCTAAGTAGAAGACTCCTAATAGAGAAGAAAGTTCTATATAAGACTAGTACTTCTGCTATTAGATAGGAGCTTTATACTTAAATTCATATAGTAATTAATACCTACTTATAATATCTTAATTCTAATTAAGAACTGAATTTCTTATTTACTTTACTTTATAGCTAATACTAACTGACGAGCTTATATACTACGTACTAGTTAGAACTAGGAATATTATACTTTAAGTACTTTACTTGAAGTATTATTAGTAAGAATAAAATAGCTCCTAAAGAAAGATTAGTTATAAGAGAAGGATCTTAAGTTAATAAGATAAAGAAAACTAATAAAGTTACTCCACCTCGAGTTAACTTACTTAATACTTATTATAGAAATTAAAATAACTTAAGATAATTTATCCTTTAGTATTAAATATACCTCACTTTTAATAGAAATAATTTCGAAGCAGATTCCCTTAAAGTCTTATAGATTACTTTATTCTTTTATAATACTATAGCTTACTAGATCGAACTAGCCTTAAGTAATTACTTAGTTAATTAATATCTAACTAAAGCTTATTCTACTACTATAACTAAAAAGAGTTAAGTTATCTTTCGAACTATCATAAGCTTTATTACTACTATTAAGGGAGTTTTTAGAGATCTTAATAAGAAAGAATAAGCTAAGAAGTACTTACTCGGAATTCAATAGTAAGGATCTATTTATAAATATATTACTAAGTTCTGCTATTATTCTATATAGTTAGACTAGATAGATAGCGGATTAAGAGCTTAATACTACTAGAGCTTTAAGGATTATATTAAGGATAAGCTCTCTAAGACTAATAAACTAGATAATCTAGAAGACTTAATTAAATTATCTATTACTATTAATAAACGAATCTAAGAATAAGCGAAAAAGAAAGAAGAGTATTTTATACTTATTTACCTTTAGAAATCTTAATTTCTATAATAATATAATAAATATTAAGGAAATTTCTAATTTTACTTAAATAATAAATAAAACTATTATAATCTAATAGAAATAGATAAAGTAAAAAAAAGATCTAAGAGCTAAGCTAAGAAAGATAAACGTTAAGAGAAGAGCTTATATTATATATATAATAAGCTAAGATATCTTATATATAATTATTCTTAGAAGAAGAAGTAGAGAAGAAAACCTTAGAATAAACCTAAGAGAGAATTCGAACTAGCTAAAAGGAAGCCAGATTACTAAGAAGCTTCTAGCGTAGAATAGAGTTTATAGGACTTTATAGCTTATAAATCTAATAAAGAATTCGAAGAGAACTTAATTAAACTTCTAGATAAAGACTAAGAAAGCTAAAGTATTATAAATAAAAGAAACTATCTATATAATAATCTTCTATATAATAATAAGAACTAGACTCTTCGAAATCATAATAATAGAAGAAAAATATAAATCTTTAATAGAATAAAGTCCGATTTTATAGAATATTACTAAACTTATAATATACTTAACTTAAGTATAAACTATATTATAGCTTATTATAATACTATTATTATTATATTCTAAGTTAATACTAGGGATATTAAGGAATAACTAGATTATTATATAGCTAATCTCTAAGGAGAACTTGAACTAAAGGAATTCGAATAATTAGATTAGTTCCTTCGAATTAAAGATACCTAGGCTATTATTAAGGAAATAGAAGAGCAATACTATTAGTAGAGAAGATAATATCTATTAGAACTAGCTACTTATTAGAGAATAATACTAGATCTTATTCAGGGATAAGCTAATCTCTATTACTATATACTCTATACTCTAGTTACTTTTAAACTTAGCTTTAGGACTTAGTTAAACGAAATAATAAGAAGAACTATTAAAGAAATATATAATTACTTCTTAAAAGAACTATTATACTTAGAGCTTATTATTACTAGAGAGTTCGATTAGTTAATCTTACTAATTATAGTAAATAATATTAAGATAAAAGCACTTATCGATTCGGGAGCTATAGAATACTTTATAAACCTGGCCTTTATTAAGAAATAGAATATTCCTACTACTATTAACTCGAAACTATATTACATTACTTTATTAGATAGAAAAGGCGCTAGATTAGATAGATAAGTCCGTAGAAAGATAGAAAGAATAAAGATAATTATTAATAGATATAAAGAAATACTCTACTTCGATATAATACTTATTAGATAATATAATATTATATTAAGAATATTATAACTATATAACTATAATCCTAGCGTAAACTAAATAACTAGGAAAGTTATGTTTAGTAATTATAAATATAAATATAATTAACTAGCTAGTAAAAGAGAAGCTAGTACTACCTTTTTAATAAAAACGCTAATAGACTCTAGTTAATTAAGTTAGGTTCCTAGTTAGATAGAACTTAGGAATTATCTTAGTTAGATAGATAATATTCAGGAGTAACTACTCGAACTATATAAGAAGTTCTCGAAATTATTCGAGGATCCGTAGGATATAAGAGCTCTACTTAAGTATAAACTCTAGGATTATAAAATGAACTTTAAGAATAGATTTATACTTATTAAAAAGAAACTTCGCTATTATAATTATAATACTACGAGAATACTTAAGGAGTATCGAGAGTTAAGTATAAAGAAAGGATAGATTCGGAAATCTAAGTTATTATATACTATTAATATACTAGTAATTAAGAAAGTAGGAGATCCTAAGGGAAGATTATATAAAGACTATTAGATAATTAATAATAGAACTATAAGAGATATACATCTTTTACTAAACGCGTAATACCTGCGGGATAAGCTTACTAAAGTAAAGATATATACTAAATTAGACTAATATAATATATTTAATTTAATCTAAATTAAAGAGAGATATAAGTAGAAGACTACTTTCGTATTACCCTTAGGGCTATAGGAATATATAGTAATACTATTTAGCTTAACTAATACCCTAGCTATATATTAAAAGCAGAATAATAATATTCTTAAGGACTTTATTAGGAAATTTACTATATGTTACCTAGATAATATCCTAGTATACTCGAAGACTATCGAGGTATACTAAGATTATATTACCTAAGTTATAGAAGTATTATATAAAGTAGATTCTATACTAAAGATATTGAAATATAAATTCTTAGTTAAGTAAGTTACTTTCTTAAGATATATTATTTACTTAGGAGAGATAAGTATTAACCCGGAGAGAATTAGAGCTATAAAGGAATAAGAATTACTAAAGAATATTAAAGATATATAATTATAATTAGGTTTCGCTAATTTCTATTAATAGTTTATTAGAAACTATTTTAAGATTACTAAACTACTTATAAGCTTAATAAGAAAAGGTATTCCTTTTACTTAAACTAGCTAATATAAGGAAGCTTTTTAGAGAATTAAGAAAGATAAACGCCTTAGATACTTATATTAGTATAATATACTTATAATAAGATAATAAAAGATAATTATACTTACTTACTTATTTTTCAGAGAAAATATCTCTAGCTAAATAGAATTATAATATCTATAAGAAAGAACTTATAGCGATCGTTAAAGTACTTAGATACTAGAAAATATACTTATAAGAAGCTAAGTTCCTAGTTATTATCTATATTAATTATATAAATCTTCGAACCTTTATAACTACTAAGGTCTTAAAAAATCGTCGATTAGCTTAATAGTCTAAGGAACTCGCTTCTTTTAGCTTAATTATTAAGTATATATAAGGAAAAGATAATATATAAGTAGATACTCTAAGTAGATTACTAAGTTATAAAGATAATAAGATCTATAATAAGACTACTTTACTTAGATAGCTAGATAATAGAGATATAGTTACTAATATTCGAGAAGCTATTATAATTAAGTAAGAAATTAAGAGATTTTAATATAATACTTTAAGAGAGGTTTAATAAAAGAATAGAATATCCTTAGATAAGACTAAGGAACTCGTTATAAGGAATATAATTAAGAATAGTATTATACGAGTTAATAGAAAGGTTTAGCTTCCGCTAAGCTTAGTAGAAGTATATATTAAAGAATAATATAAGCTTCTCGTGTATAGATATTAAGGGATATGAAGAATATATCTGAGGATTTCAAGAAACTACTAGTCGGAAGGACTCTACTAAGTAGTTAAAGAAGTACTAGCTAACTATAATATCTATATTAGGAATAAGTCTTCTTAATATATACCTTATAAGTAGATAATTATAATAATAATACTACTAATATCTTAGAAATTAATATTATAGGACTTCATAGGGCTATTACTACTATCGAAGGACTTAATCATAAGAGTTAGCTATAATATAATACTTATTATTATAGAAAGACTTATTAAGTATATAATCTTAGTATTAGTCTTATCTACTCTTATAGCCGAATACTTAGTATAAGTATATCTTAAGGAGATAGTCTCTAAGTATAAAGTACTTAAAGAAATTATATCAGATCAAGATAAGTTATTTATATTAAAGTTCTAGAATACTTTAATAGAGTTCCTAGAGACTAAATAAAAACTATTAATAACTTTCTATCTTTAGACTAATAAAGGAAATAAAAGAATAAACTAAGTAATTAAAGTATACTTATATTATTATATTAATTATTAATAAAATAATTAGATAGAATTACTACTACTAGTAGAGTTTATATATAATAGCTGGACTACGGAAATAATAAAAGTTATATTATTCTTCGCGAATTATAGTTATAAACTTATTACTTATAAAGAACTTAACTTAATAGTTAAGGATAATAATATAGCTCGTATTTAGGTTAAGAATATCTAGGATCTTTATAAGGAACTTATAAAAGAACTCTAGTTTATAATAGAGAAGAATACGTATTATTATAATAAGAACTATAGTTAGAAGCTAATACTATAGGAGAGAGATAAGGTTTACTTTCTACGAAAAAATATTAATATATAGAGATTAAGTAATAAGCTAGATTATAAGAAACTTAGATTATTTAAAATTAAATAAGTTAAAGGACTTTTGAATTATAAACTCTAGTTATTAGCTATAATAAAGAAGATATTCCTAATATTCTATATATCCTTATTAGAAAAAGTACTACTAGGAGTACTACTAGCTCTAAAGATATATACTAAACTAGTTAACTTACTTATAGAATATAATATAAAGGAACTACTAGATTATTAGTATAAACGAGGTATTATTAGATACTTAGTAAAATAGAAGAACTACTTATATTCGGAAAATATATAAGAACTTAAAATAAGCTTTTATTACTTAGTATTACTAGCTAGTTTCTATTAACGAAACCTAGATCTACTTAGAAAGGATTAGCTAAGTCGAAAAGTAACTCTATTATCGAGTTAGAAAGAAGCTCGAGGGGAAAGAAGGAAAGTAACCTTTCTGCGATAGCTAACTTAATAGTAGGAAGAGGAAGCTAAGGAAGCTAGTTAGAGTATTTATCTAGACGAGACTCAGGAGGAATAGAAGAACGAGACGAGACTCAGGAGGAATAGAAGAACGCTTTACTTTCTTAAGCTATTAGAATCGATAAACCTCTTTTAAGGGAAGCTATATAGCTAGATACTCTAAGGTATTATAGGATCTTTTCGCTCGAATATACTCGAAATAATAAGTTAATTCCTTGAGATCTAGAAAATAATTTCGATATTATTTCTAATAAAAGGAATAAGTCTCTACCGGACGATTTAATTTTTTAATACGTACTACGAGTATAATACGCTCTTTTATCTTCTTATAATTAGAAGATAATATATTAGGAAAGGAAGTTGAAATCTTACTGATTATTAATATCTCTATTAGTATACTTAAGCGTAAGGATACGCTAAGATAGAAGGAGGATAGTATTACGAACCTAGTAAAGTTCTTAGTACTAAAACCGTCTTAGTATCAGAATACTAATAGTACTACTATATAATACGTACTAAACGGGTTTTAGTACTAAAGAGAGAGTTAGTATAATTAGGAGAATAGTACTAATATAGTTATAATATAAATTAGCAACTAGTATTATAAGCTTACCTATATCGTAGTAATAATAATATTATAGTTATAGGTGATCTAGGATCACGTGATTGAGTCTGACTTAGTAGGAGTCTAGTAAATGGAGTCGGACTCCATATAAGGGACTCCTTAAGTAGAAGACTCCTAATAGAGAAGAAAGTTCTATATAAGACTAGTACTTCTACTATTAGATAGAAGCTTCGTGCTTAAATTTATATAGTAATTAATACTTACTTATAACGTCTTAATTCTAATTAAGAACCGAACTTCTTATTTACTTTACTTTATAGCTAATACTAACCGACGAGCCTGTACGCCGCGTACTAGTCAGAACCAGGAACGTTACAGCCTGTGAACTTAGGCCCTGGTATCTGTCCTTCTCCTCATATGATATTCAGGTAAGCTATTATCATACAGAACTTATTATTATTACTATTAAAATTTTAAAAAGTATGAAGAAAATAAAATATATAGAAATAATTAAATAATTAGATAATAGGGAAATCTCCTTCTATTGAAAAGTCTTCTTAAGTAATACGCGTCCTAAGGAAATAATATATAGTAAGGAATTATACTTCTTGCGAGAATCAGATAGAGTAAGGAATTATATCTCTTACTTATTATTATAATTAGAGAATTATACTTTTTATTATTAATTTTACTCGCCTCTTACTATAAGTCTCGTTTAACTTCTTACTAATAGTTATAACGCGAGCGCTTTCTAAGAGAAGTTAATTAATATCTTATAAGTCTAATCCGAGGCTTATAACCTATTAAAAGATAGTGATTAATTACTAAAGTATATAAAGATAAAGATATTATATTAATAAGAGTTAAGAAGGAAAGGTTTCTTCTTTCTATCTTAAAGCTATCTCTACGCACGACCTGACTAACTAAGCAGCTTAGTTATATAATAACTAATCGGAGTAATAGCTATACTTACTTCTTAATAGCAGGTAATATATACGATATACTATCGAAAGCGTACTAGCTATAACTAGTAAGGGCACTATATGTATTAGCGTTATAGCTCCGTTAGACCCCTATATCTTATCTTACTATTATCCCTAACTCTAAGATAAGATAGAACTTACTTGAGTCTTATGTTGTTACACTAGAGTTAACTACTAAGTAACGTTCTTTGAGTTTAAGAGTAAGTTCTTTAAATAGAGAAGGTAATATAATAATAGCTTATCTAAAGGATATATAGAAAGAAGAATATAGATTAGGACTTATATTATTAAGTTACTAGATATCTTAATTTAATTAGCAGAATAGGTAGCCCCTAAAGCTAAAGGCCTAGGCTGCAGCCTTAGTGCACTATATCTTGAAGCACTCTCTAAAGCAATAGTATTATACTAAGGCTGGGATAATCGCGAGGCTGATATAGATCGGTAGCTTCTTACCCGCCTGTAGAGGAACGGGTGAAGAAACTTACTGAAAAGTGATGCTAATTGTGCTTTGTATGTAAAGTTTTATCTTTAAGAAATATTAATATCAAATATCTACCCTGCCCGCGTCGCTGTATGTAGTACAGTATCAGCTGGGGTGTCCTTCAAGCGAAAACACGTGATCTTCTGATGACGTCTGAACTGCCTCTAACTATTTACTTATATAGAAAGGTAGGTAAGTACTCGAGGAATAATTCACTTACGAGGCGGGAGAGGATCGGATATTGTATCTAATTTAAGAGAACACCGAACATATTGTACGATATAAGGATATTTGATACTATCAAAGTCCTAGCTTTACATCTTGCTTTTCATTTATTTCTTGATAGCGTTGATTATAACTATAGTTTAGGCTATGAAATAATGGTGGCTATATTAAAATAAATTTTGAATTGATAGGCTTATTTTAAGTGTATATATCTGGCGGATAATAGCAAAAGAGAGAATACGTAACCTGAATTGCAGTCGTGCTCTCTCCCGGATTTGCTGGGCTACGCTGAGCAGATTCTTTATATTTTCTTGTGACTGCTGTAGAAATTCACTATAAAAGTGAACTACTCGATCTTCCAAATCCGTATTACTATTTCTAGTATAATGCACCATATCCGACTTAAGAAAACTACGATAAACGCTTCTGTAACGCCGCAAATGGCATTGGATGCTAGCTATATACGATAACTATGCGAGTCTACTTCTTTCTATTCTATGAGTATTGCTAAAGTCTCGAGCAGAAAAGATTCTGGATTATCTTTTGTTATTAGCTGCGCGACCGGTTATTAGCTCTAGGTTTCCACGGGCAAGATCTATATCTGCTTCTTTTCGACCCTTGGTACTATTGGCATACGATTATACGAACGAGATCCATATTTGCTCTCTTTCCCTCGTTGGTACTATTGGCTTCTCTTTCACGAACGACAACTATATCTGCTCTCCTTTCACTGTTGATGCCACTATATGTGCTTCATGAATAGAAACCCGATGATGTTGGATTTAAATATACTTGAGGACTTGAAGGCGGATCTCGAGAATGTATAATAACGGCTAGGTGTTGAGATTACTTTCCTGCTCTCCTGTGGCAGAAAAATACGATATATATAATAAAATCTCTTCTATATAAAAAATCTTAGTCTCTCCTTGCCGGTGATAATGATCTTGTCCTGAGCAGGACTTTAAAAGGCTCCTAGCTGCTTTTATGGCGTACTTCAGTTGGTATTTCGCGTAGTTATCCTACTTCTCCTTACTTGACTTAAGTTAGTGCTCTTGAATTCTATCAATTTCTTTTCTTGAGTTTCAGCCTGATTTCGGTTGTTGGGCCGACTCGTCACGAACGACCTTACCTTTGCCTTGCTTTCCCTTAGCGTGGGTTCTCGTCTATCTCGCATAAGTAATAAAATTTTTAATCTCTTTACTTTTTCTAATAATAAAACCTTTAATACCGCGAATCGATCTGTATCTCGCAGTCTATTCTCTCAAAACCTATAGGTATGAAAAATTCCCCTTGAAACGATCCTTGGTAATAACGAAAGCCTAGCTAATAATATAAATAAAGATCGCCCTCGCGCGCTTCTCTAAAATCGTATTCTATAAATTTCTACTTAACACTAGTAAGCTTCTCTTCTTTCTCTCTTATCAGAAGCAAGATGACAGATAAATACTAATACAATACATAGACTATCTCCGTCGCCATGGACGACAAGCCGGAGACCATTTCGTGGTATCGGTGTGTCTTGGACTCAAGACAATTAGACTTCTTCGTTCCTCGTGTCGCCAGACTTCCCATTGGAGCCCTCTTCAACACGAACCCGCCTAAGGAGGTCATCGATACTAATACCGGCCAGCCTATTACTCCTGCTACCTCTTACGAACCACGTATACTTAGCGCAAAGGAGTTGGCTGCTCGTGAGCGCGATGACTATTAGCCTAACGATAGAATTCCGCTTTGGATTGGATTCATAGAGCACTTAGAGCAGAGATTAAGTATTTGCTTCCGATTAGGTGTCTCAGACGAAGTCGCTGTAGCCGAAAACATCGATGGCCATATCATTGGAAGTGGCTTGAGTTTACGTGGAAAGATGTACGCTGATAATCTGTCATAAACCTTAATTGAATGTCTCAAGAAATATACTAATAATAAGACTGAGGAGACCCTCTGCCCGTAGTAAGCCTTACCGTTTATCGTTCTTAAGACTCTAAAGTTTGAGGAAGCTAAGTATTAGTTGTGGAGACTTACTCTTACTGTCGACTATCTCTCTATCTCTTCTACGACCGAGAACATCATGAACCGCCTTGAGTTTTCTAGTCACGAACCTATATATCGCGCTATTATAGTATTGAGATGTCTTTTCAAAACTACTAGAGTAGCCTCCTTTGACGTCTGGATTCGCGACGAACAGAAGAATCCGATTTATGATGCTGCTATAAAGACCTTCGATAGCCTTTAAGCTGAGAGATATAAAGGCGACGTCTATCGTCATTTTTATACTTAGAATCTTCAGCTTACTGACGATCCTTATCAGGTTGAGACCGGATCTTCTCTTAAACTAAAGAGTAAGAGACCTAAGATAATAACTCGTCCTTAATCCTCGTTTTCCTCAGTCTTCGAACTCACGACTCGATTAGCTGTTGGTGTTATCGAAGGTCTTGAGGATTCTCAGGTGAAGGTGTTGCAACTCAACGGAACTCCTGCTTGTATCAGAATCTTAAGTGCTCTTGGTGCTAGGGATTCAATATACTTTGGATTCCTATCGTGTATTACTAACGAAGTCCGTCTTACTGCTAAAGATACCCTTAAGGTTAATTTCAGATTGGTAAATAATACTCTAGATGAAGACTGGATATTTATAGTAATTTAGCTATTCGTTTAGTGTGTTTAAGGCGAGATAGTCGGCACTCTAGCCCGTCCTCGTGTATAACCTCCTCCTGGTGCGAACGCCGTTGAAAAGAAAGTATTTCGCTTGTATTAAAAAACTAAACTTCCTGTCACGGATTGCAAGGCTGTTATAATGGAGGATGCACGACTATTCCTTGAGAATGCTATTGTGGTTAAATGCCACGTCATCTTGTATACTTCTGATAAGAGTGAGAGTAGAGTTATTTAAGCTATGAATATCGTTTGCAACGGGAGCCGCCTTGTCCATGAAAAGGATCGCGCTGTTAGTGAACTAACTAGACTCCTCTCAAATGATATTCAAGATTGGGCTAAATGGATTTTGATACACGACGCTGTGTATTCACGGAATAAGGATCTTATCGGAAACGGTTTAGGTGCTTAATTCTTAAGCTCTCTCGTGGATGAAGATTATGTCGCTGCACTTTAATACTTTCGTACTGCTCTCAGCGTTCCCGAAGGTAAGGCTTTGGCTATTATTGAAGGCTTCGCTGGATCCGGAAAATCATGGTTCTTGGCTATGATTATTGCGGCTATGATGATGGATAATCCTAACGTAAGACTCCTTATCCTTTCTGGTGCGAATTCCGCTGTTGATATTATTATTGGAAAAGTCAATCAAGTCCTTGATACTATAAAGCAAAATCCGGCATTCGTTGCTGCTTTGGAAGGAAAAGTCGCCGTTCGTTTTTATACTGATACTACTGAGATATCTTATATTCTCTCTCTTGCAGATAAGTCTTATAAGAAGAAGCTAGGTATAGTAGTAGATGAAGACTCTTCTTTATCTCTAGTAGAAGACTCTTCCTCATCTTTAGCAGAACTCTCCTCACTTGCAGTAGCTATATAAACTCCCTTGCTTACGGAAGCTACTGATTCTTCGTTACTTGTAACTGATTCTGTCGATTCGAGTTCAGAAACCTAAGCCGCTGCTAATATTAATCAGAGTCCTGTTGAGGGTGGTGACGACGAGTATACTGATACTGATGAGGACGAGGAGGACGATGGTGACACCGACTACGATACTGGAGGTGCGAGTCTTGAAAACACCTAGATAAAGTCTAAGAAAAAGAAGGGCTAAAATAGTAAGAGTAAGACTAAGAGACGTGCTGAGGAGATCTAAATGTTCTATGCTAATTATATTCACGACGATAATGACAAGGCTATTATTCTTATAGATGAGGCTATTATCGGAGATGGTCATACTCTATTGTTTTTCGGTCCTCTTCTCGAGAACGGAGGGATTGATCTTGAGTATTCCTCTATTACACTAGACCTTAAGAGATATATTGCAGCTGTCGAGATGACTAAGTCACTTAATCGATAAGCTCTACCCTCTTATACCGGTGTCCGAGATGCGAGATTCAAGGAGGCAAAGATGAGCGCGGCTCAATAGGTTCTGAATATTGTCGATAACGATCCTGATTTAAGAGAGTTTGTATCCTTATATGATCGATTCTGTAATGAAGGTTCTACTATGGAGGATGAGGACCGCTAGAGACTTAAAGCTAATCTAAAGCCGGCTCTTAGTCGTGTTAAGGCTTCAGCCTCTATCGTCGGTGTTATAATTAACGCTTTGGGTATCTTATCTAACTAGCGAGGATTTGGTACTAGATTCGATGCTGTTATGATAGATGAAGCTGGCCGAGCTAATATTGCTGAGTTTCTGCAAGTTGTAGTAAATGTGGATACTCCCACTATTATTCTTGTTGGTGATAAATTTCAGTTCGGACTAACCGCACTAAACGTCATAGGACCGTAGGGATACACGAAGGACTTGTCTATCTCTATTATGGAGTATCTGGCTAGAAACTACTGGCCATCTGCTACCTTGAACCTTTAACGTCGTGGACCGCTAAGTATTAGTACGCTATCTTCTCTAATGTTCTACTAAGATAAGATGAAAGATACGCCTTGTATATTCGCTGAAGGCTCTTATCTGAAGATAATAGCCTATCTCGCTTTCTTTAAGGATCTCTTTCCTAATTGTACCTCTGATCTGCCAGTTAGATTTATTGATATTTGTGGTAAGAACGAACTTAAGGATGTCCTTACCGGCTCGTTTTATAACCCTAACGAAGCCGCTGTTATCGTGAACTTTATTGAGAAGGGTATCCTCGTAAAGATTTTCACCCTAGAGGATTGCCTGATTATTACTTATTACTCCGCTTAGCAGAAAGTCCTTCGCCATGCTTTCGCTCGATTGTATTAATAATATCCCGATTTCGGCTTTAATAATATTCGTGACTATATTACAGATATATTCTAAGGCTGTGGAGGACCGCTCGTCTTCGGTTCTCCTGTACGAACCACTTTCCCAGGCTTTACTAGCGATAAAGGACGTAACTGTGTCTTTATGACTAGAGCCGAGGCTTTCTCTGTTACTGTTGCTTGTGTGGCTACTATTCGTAACACTAATACACGTGGTGAGCCTTATATGAAGAGCATTCTGTATTTGGCTCGTAAGAACAAGGTTTGTGTCAAGATCGAAGCTAAGGGATTATACAAGCACTTGTTGACTTATCGCTTTGTATCGCTACAAGTTATCGGTACTGACGAGAACGTTCTTGATATTAATAGATAAGAGGATGTATTTATTCCTAATGAGGAGATTGAGTAGGCTGATAACGACACTAGCGACTCTAAGCTATTTCAATAGGCTAATGCTGGTGCTAATAATAACGGAAATGCTGCTACTGGCAATGATTGGCTATAGGACTCAGAAGGTGGTGGGGATTCTATGTGGTCTTAGTTATACGTTTTCAAAAACGATGGTATATATTAGAGACTTGAGGAATCTGCAAGTGATGAGATCTGAGACTGGCTATATGTAAATTATGGATGCTCGATTTCTCGGGAACGAAGGATGTCTTCGATATAGAAAAGAAGTAGTAGTTAATAATTGATTAGCTATTGCAACCTTCAAGTTATATTCATCGTGATTAAGCAGATACTGAGTGTCTCGATCAAGTCTGTCGATAGGCTTATACTTTCGTATAAATATCGGTCTTTTCATTTGAGATTGAGAAAGGTATTCCCAGGGTGATAAGCTTTAAACCTGCAAAACTTCATGATCAATGTCTACGTAAGCCATAAATCTCTTTTCTACTCTTAATCGCTTTGTAGGACCTTATTTGTATTGTATATTTGTTGTTTAGAGCTTTATCATAAAGATGCTTTCCCGAGCTAGAAGGAAACCCCCC
>FJUW01000057.1:27700-44549 GCA_900074885.1 Rhynchosporium graminicola
CCCCCCCTTCCTCAACCCCCCTTCCAAGAAGCAGCTTCCTGGCTCGTTTATAGAAGCCGAGTCTATATAGTTCTACAACTGGCGTATAAGAGGAAGAGGTCTATGCAGACGAGCTATAATATAATACTATATAAAGCTTGTTAGGTTCGTGAAGGATAGCTGAAAGTGATATCTAATTTAATAGCTTTGATATTTATCTAAAAGATATAGAACGCTTTTAATACTTAGATAATAAATTTGATTTGCCTAAGAAATAGCCGAATATTATTAATAAGCTCTTTGACAGATAATGGCTAAAGTTTAACTTTAGAAATGTCGTATATGCCGAGTCCAGGACTGGGACCGTTTTAAAGATGCTATTTTAACTACTATATTAACCGCGCTAGTATAAAATGGGTCGAAGATATTCGGCGGAACTTGCCTTGTAAAAGCTTCAGATGCGTGAATAATATTATCTAGAGCGAAGAGCTATAGCTTGCTAACTATTCTGTTAAGGATCGGTTGCGTAACGTCTCTGAAAATTCGGACGTAGTTGTTATAGTTCTATGTTCTAAAAATGTATAATTAAAAGTTGTTTAGCACGATAGATTTATACTATATATAGTTTATGAAGAATGTATATATAAAGATAGTTTTAATAATTGCCAAATTCCTTCCTGTGTATTGATGGTTATGTAAAGGGAGGTTGGGAATATAACGCTTGAGATGTCTTGCAAACGGTATAGTATTGGCTTCGAGGTCGCATATAGCTGTAATCCCGGTAGGTAAAGGCGTCAGGAGATGGAATGTAAGTTAAGCTAATATAATTAAAACGACTCTCTATGAACCTTATTCCTTCTCTGATGTGGGTGAGCTAGTTAGCTAATGATGCTGCTCTGGAGATGCCTTATGAAACTCGCACGATTGTGTTACTATCGATTCTTCATCTATAGGAATACTAAATTGAGACCAGAAGTAACCTAATCGTACGAACCAACTCTATTATACGTATGATTATAAGATTTATGCTAGTATCTATTTCCCTTCTTTATCAAAATTGCTCTCGAAGATCTTCCCACTGACGTTACACTCTTTATCAAGTAGCAGGCCTGATAACTCGGTATATTACTGAAGCGAGCTTGATAAGCCGACTTGTTATTTAACTGTAACTTATAAATAGAGTAACGTTACTAGTAGAGTTCAAAGAAGGATTGCTGGGAACGATGAACTTGCCTAGCCTCGTGCAAAAGACGAGGCTGTAATTTCATTCTGCTTATATAAATCCCTTGTCCTGCCGTGGGCGGTGAGCTCTTGCTCGGCCTAGCTCTATCATATTTTTGATAGCTGGATGAGATAGGTACTAGCCGGTCCACCTCAAGTTTCGCTCGCCTACTCGCTTACTATCGGATAACTAAATGCCTCGCATATGTAAAAACGCCTCGCTCTTGGTTTATATTAGTAAAGTATTTTAGATGCTCTACCTACGAAAATTCCTTTAATTTTAATATCAAATAACTACTATAATCTATTAATAATATATAATCTTTTCTAATATAAAATTGATCTTTATTATCTTCACTCTTAGAGCTTTCTACTTTAAGTGCTACTAGTAGCGACGATTCTAAATATCGATTATGCTCTAGCTTATTCTCTTGTATAGCTCTACTAAGCTTATATAATATCTATATATCTTGATCTTTATCGCTGCTACTGAATATATCTCTCTTAAACTATAGCTTAGAAGCTACTAAATATGATGACAGTTTACCTGAAGGTCATATGAGGAGAAGGATAGGTACCGGGGCCCAAGTTCATAGGTATCCCGGCATAACTAGTAGCCGATTCGGTATAATATCGGACTAGTACTAGTGCATATATATAAGGTGCCTTATACTCTATCTCTCTTCTTCTTTCTTCCTTGTCTTCTTATTTCCTTAGTAGTAGACTATATAAGATCGCTCTTAGCCTCTCTACTTGTTTTATCCCTGCTTATATACCGTATTAAGTCTTATATCGTTCTACTAAATTAAGATAGCTTTATTTAGTAGAAAGTATAGTTTCAACGACTATAAGCTATTTATTAAGCTCTCTTTCTAATTAATAGAGCTCTGAAATAGATAATATTACCTCTTCTTTCTTCTATAACTCTTATAATTTAAGCTTTCTAGCTTCATTTATTTTCTGTACTTAAACTCCTGCTTTTAATAGAGACTTCTTATACTTTCTAATAGCATAAGAAAGTACTCGTTTAGCTCTCTAGTGAATTTCTATCTTTTCAGCCTTAGCTTTAGCCTGAATTTGAAGCCGTAGATCAGCTATACTTATTATACTATCTATTGAAAGGAATGTCCCTATTCTTGTATACCTGTAGGGACGAGGGCAATATTCATAGAGGAATTAGATACTAGTAAGTTAGACTATTATCTTTATTAAGTAACTTAACTTTATAAGTATAACTACTCTCTATCTATAATATATCCCGGATATTCTTTAATATCCGGGCCTATATACTAGCTCTAGTCCCGATTAAGTTACCACGTGATATTACGCTAAATACTAACTATTCTAATACTCCCTCTTAGAGTATATCACGATTACATTATTACTTATAAGTCCTCTATAAGTCCTATTTAGCCTTTAAACCTTTCAAATACTACTCGTTCGAGTGGCTTTATTATTCTATCGGCGACTATTTCTACTATTAGGATATAGTCGACTTTAAGGCTCCTAGTTTCCGCTAAGTCGCGTACGAAGTGATAAGCGATATCGATATACTTCGAGCGTTCATTCAGATAAGAATTCTTAGTTAAAGCAATTACTACTTAGTTATCTCCGAATATCTATACTAGTCTAGAGTCTTCCCTAATAAAGTAAGAGTATCCTAGATCTCGTAGTACTTATATAAACTATTAGCTTTACTTTATATAGTTTATAAGTGCTATATATTCTGATTCGTAGCTCGATATAGCAATAGAGCGCTACTTCTTACTTAACTAAGAGAATAGTTTATTATAGAATATTAATACGCTTCTAGAGATACTTTTCCGGTCGACTTTATTACTTACTTAGTCTATATTAGAGTAGAGAACTGCAGTATTATATTCTCCCTCTAGTCCGTAGCGAATTCTTATCTTAATAGTTAACTTTAGGTACTATAGTAGCGCTTTCAGAGCGTATCTATAGTACTTAGCTAGATCGCTTATAAATTAACTAAGCTTTCTAAGGATAAAGATAATATCTAGTCTCGTGAAGATTATTATATATATTAGGCTTCTAATAGCTTACTAGTATTCATTTATATTAATCTTTTTATTATTACTACTCGCGGGGTAAAGGTTCTCGTAGCCTATTATTAGTATCTGTTTTAGTTTAAAGGTTTCCTAAGTAATACCGAACTTATTAAATACGCTAAGTAGATATTATTCTTTAAGGACCCTAGATAGTCTATCGCGAGTAACTCTAGCTCTAAGAATCTTCTTTATCTCCCTTAGATTCTTAGCTTTAAATCTCCTAGAAAGTTTCGTATAAAACTAGTCTAGCTCTACTTTCTTTCTAGCGCTTATTATAATATCGTCGATATATATAAGGAGCTTAACTGAGTTTTCCTTATATATGAATATATATAAGTTAGTAGCACTCTATCGAAATCTTTATTCTAATAGTTCTGCTTTTATCTCTTACTGCTTACTTTAGTCTATATAAGCTTTTCAAGGCTTATTATATATAACTATTCTTAACCTTAATCTCTTTCAGAACTTTTAAGAATATATCCTTCTTAAGTTCCGATTCTATAAATATATTCTTAATATTATATTATTAGTATTCCAGATCCTCTTTAGCGACTATAGCTAAGAAAAGCTTTAGCATATCTATCCTAACTATTAATACGAATATTTAGTTATAATTAAGCTTATATACTTAGCTAAATCCTCTTGCGACTAAGCGAGCTTTATATCGCTCTATATTCCCGCTTGCTATAGTCTTTACTATATAGACCTATTTATAGGATACTAGGTTTAATCCCTCTAGTATAATAACTTCTCGGAACGTCTTGTTTACGTATAGAGATAGTATCTCCTCAGATATAGTAGCTATCTACTGCTTTATCTATAAGCTAGTTATTACTTCTTTTTATATCTTTAGGATCTTAATACCTGCGATTTCTATAGCTATAAGAGTAATCTTGATCTTATCGCTTATCTATTTATCCCTTATAGATAAGTCTTTCTAGTTAGTTTATATAGGTTATCCTTTTAATAGCATTTTCGCGATTATAGCTCGGATCCTCTTAGCTTTCCCTTAGTCTTCTAGTTCTGATCCTACTCTTTTCCTAGCTTAAGTAAAGTACTTAAGTACCTCTTAGTTATTTATAGATTAATTAAGTTAACTATAATTAACCTGAGTAATAGGAGTTCTATCTATAAGAGTATCCGTAGATACTCTGTTTATCGATTCTAAATCTCGGTCTAGGGCCTTAGGGATTAAATCTTATATCTGATAATCTATTAGTATTACTTTAGTAGAGTTATCTTAATATTCTAAGGTTAGTTCTACTAATCCTAGTATTCTAATTATTCAGACGGACTTATAGATCGATCGTACTAATACTAGTATATTCGCGAGTCTATCCTATATAGTGTTTAGGTTATCTTCTAGTATCTTATCTAGTAAGATAATCTCAGGAGTATAATCTAGTATATCCTCTTTAGTAAAGCTTAAGATATTTATTAGTAGAATAAATAAAGTATTTCTACTCGCAGGTTTTCTATTATATTAACCTCTTTACTAATTTCCTTAGGTACCCTAGGTCTCTCGCGAGCTCTTCTATCTAAAGTGATATTTATAGTTCCTTATAACTTAGCTATATAATTCCGAAGTCTTAAGTCGACTAATCCTCTATTACTACTTTCCTTAATAACGACTCTACTTATTATAATTGTTAAGCCTCTTTCGGGAGAGTAGACTTTAAAGTACTTAGTCGTGTTTTCCGAATATCCTATAAAGACTCTAACTTTACTAGGGTTAATAAGCTTATCGTAACGCTCGCCTATAGGGATAGTTTTCTTATCTATATAGTAGAAGTATTTACTCTTCTATTTGCGAATATAATCGATTAACGATATTTCTCTAGTAAAAGCCTTTATAGGATAAGTCTTTTAATTATTAATAATTAGTCTAGTAGTAGTACGGTTTCTTATATACGAATCAGCTTCGGCGGCTTCGTTCCAGAATTCTAGTAGTAGCTATACTTCTTTAAGTATTATACGTATATCGAATTCTATAGTCTAAATTAATTTTTTAGCAAGTCTATTCTAGTGCGATAATTTAATAGTTATTAACTATATTAGTATTCTATCTTTAGCTTTCTAATCAGAAGTAGCTTTTAGTAATTCCGATATATTATTAGATCTCGCGCGTTTAATCTTCTTTCCGGATTATAGCTTAACTCTAACTTTCTAGTCCTTAAGTGCTTAGTATATATCGCTCTTAGCTTTTAGTAGAATTACTTAATCTCGTTAAGAATAGATATCGATAATTATTAGAAAGTAGCGGTTTCCTTATATTATAAGCGGAAACGATCTAGCGATATCGAATTATACTAGATCGAGGATCTCAGTAGACTAGAGACTTAGTTATTTTAGAATTCGGTTCTTTATTTTCGTAAGAGTATATATATTATAGATATTTAGATCCTTAGGGATCTTAATTCTCTTCTAGAGTATAGTTACTTTATATAAGTTCCGAATCTTATTAAGTCTAAGATATATAAATTATTAATAATACTTAAAGTATCGTTCGAGCTCCTTTCTTTCTGCGTTATCTTAGTTATCTATAATGTTCTCGTTTACTTCAGTAGCTAGAAATACTTTTAGCTTATACGCTAGCTATTTGCGTTAGCTATAGTTAACTTATCCATTACTAATTACTTATCTATTAAAGGCTTTAGAGACGTGTTTTATAATATATAAGCTTTAAGATTATATCGCTTTTAAGACTTTCTTATTACTTTTCATAATCTAGATACTTTTATCGTCGAACTTTCCGAGGTAATTACTTTTATAGAGTTTCTTTATAGAGATTAAATTAATACTTAGTTTAGAAATAAAGAGTATATTATCTAAATAATAGGAAGTTCTATCTATAGCTTTAACTAGCGCTATTCCTTATATATAAAGATAATATTCCTTCTCTTACTTATATATAGACTTTAGATATCAGCTTTAATTCTCTAAATAAGTAAAGTTAGTTAATTATAAATAAACTTGCTGTAACGACATAAGACTCGAGGCGGTATATAAGCAAGAATAAATAAGTAGGGAGGCTAAGAGCGATCTTATATAGTCTACTACGAAGGAAGCAAAAAGATAAGGAAAGAAGAAGAAGAGAGATAGAGTGTAAGGCACCTTATATACATATGCTAGTACTAGTCCGATACTATACTAAGTCGGATACTAGTTCTACCGGGATACCTATGAACGTTCGCCCTAGTATCTACCCTTCTTCTTATATGATATTCAGGTGAGCTATTATTATATTACCCCCCCCCTAAGAAGAGCTTAACCCTAAGCTCGGAAGGTTATACTTTATACTAGAAATTAGTCTTTATTATAACTATTTTCGTCGATATTCGCGTAATAAGCGCTAGCCGCTCTTTAGTAGTAGTAAATTCTTTATTAGGTTCTAACTAGTTATATCGCTATAATAGTACTATATTAGTCGTAGCTTCTAAATCGGACAGTAAGCTATATTTACTTTATCTGTTTATAGCGGGAGTCGAGTTTCAGTAAGGCGTAAGGTATATAAAGGAAGGGGTTTATTAATATTAAAGCTTTTCCTTTTTAACTACAATAACTACTTCAACTTATAAGTTTACTCTCCCTAGACTGCGATATAGTTCCTAGAGTAGGTATTATTACTAACTACTATAGTAGTTTACTATAAACTTATATATTAATCGACCTAATTAATTCTTCTCTCCTTATAAGTAAGTTCCTCGCTTTAGTATTAGGGATAGTCTTCAGGTGAGGTATAGGGCTTCTACGGATCTATAACACTAACTCCTATAGTACTCTTACTAGTTCCTACTAGTACTCTTTCGGCGGCGTATCGTATATATTACCTGCGATATATTCGCGCTTTCCTTAAGATAAAGTATAATAATACTCTTATTCTAGAACTCTTATATTTATTTAATAAGCCTAACTCTAAGCTTTATAAGTATTATTCGGCGTTAAAGAGTAGTTATAAGCTTATAAGTTATTTAAACCTAAATATAGATATATATACTAACGCGTTATAGTTACCTAACTATATTAATACGAAGTACGCTATTTTATTCAGGTTACTTCCTAGCGGTAAAGCTAAGGATATAGAGCTAAATCAGGGTAGTATTATAGCTACTTATAAAGCGATTAATCGGATCTATTATCTTACGAAATCTGCTACTCCTATTACTACGTTAGAGATTACTACTATATAATTAGTAGAGACTTAAGCTTTAAAGCGTTCTATAGGGAAAGTATTTAAAGAGTTAGAGTTTATTAAGGTAATAAGTTACGATCTTAAACCTTTAGATACTAGTACGATACTAATACGATATAAGATTTAGATCTTCTAATAGTAGATTCTGCGAAGTCTAAGCTAATAATATAAATAGCGTTAAAGCAGATAAAGGAGTTAAATAGTATTATATAGGAATTTATAAAGAAAGCTATATTTAAGGCTATAATATCTAATACTAGAGGAAAGAGGAATTTGCCTTCTAGTTCAGAGATAGTATTAGATCTAGATACTCCCGGACCTTCTCTAAAGAAGAAACCTTATAGGATTAGTTATTATACTTAGTCTACTACTAAAGCTATATTAGTAGATTTAAGTAAGAAGTTAGATATAGTAGTTCTAGTTCTAGATATTCTAGATTTACTAGAAGCTCCGAAGAACTTAGAGGAGAAAGCTAGTAAAGTAAAAGTAATAGAGGAAGTAGAGTTTTAGATATAGCGTTATTATAGAGTATAATCAGGGGATTATCCTTAGTAATAAATTTTAATACTAGTATTATAATAGCTTATTATCCTCTAAGTAACTATAGTTATCTATTCCGTCTTCTTAGGCCTTAATCTACTGATCTAGTTTACGCGAAAGTCTAGGTTTACTTAAGTTAATAGTATAGAAGTCTCTAAGCTTATATAGAGCACTTATTAAGTCAGAAGCGTTATATTAAGTTAAGTCCGGGTTATAGCTTAGCTAGCTAACTTAATACTTCAGATTACCTCTTAGGAGCTATATAGTAAGTATATCTTATAACTCTTACTCTTCTTAAGTAGCGATAACCTCCGAGGGTAGGTTTTATAACTCCTAGCTTAATAATAAGTCGTCCGGGTCCTTAAAGAGTAATTCAGGAGCGAATATATTATATATAGAAGATCCCGAGAGTAAATCTAGCTTATATTAGTATCTAATCTTAGCTAAGACCTAGTATAATCCTGCTTAGAGGCTAGATAGCTTCTTACTTAGCTAGTAATTCTTAAGGTTCCTTATAAAGAGAAATACCTTATCTTTAACTTCCTAGTCGATATTACGCTATTTCGGGTTAGTAATAGCGCTTATCTTTTACTAGATAGCTAGTATATTAGCTTTTATAACCTTAATAGCAGATTTAGCATATTTAGCTAAGGATCTAGTATTAGTATAATTAAGCTTCTCTTATAGTATCGATATAATAGATTACTTCTAATCCTAGCTATTCTATAGTAGTATATCGTATTTAAGGGTATATAGCGCTATATCGATAGAATCATAAGGTAGAGTTACTTAAGCGCAGTCTATTATTAGTAGTAGTTCGCCCTAGTTACTCTAGTAGTAATTAACGAAAGGTCTAAGGTATTAGTTAATATACTAATTTATAATCTCTATTTATCCGTTAGTTTACTAGTAGAAGGAGATAGAGAGCTTAACCTTAACTCTAATTATATAGTAAAACTCTTACTAGAAGGATAAGATGAACTAAGCTCCTTAATCGGATATAATTAACTTAGGAGTATATCTGAAACGATATATCTATTAGATAAATAATATCGCTATCCTGCGGGTATTAATATTATAATAGTATAATATTAATATAGAGTTCTTCCTTAAGTAGTCGATAAATACTAGTATCTTATTAAATCCTTAGTTATTAGGCAGGAAGTCCTTAAAATCTATAGCTAAGTACTATATAAAGTAGCTAAGTACTAGTAATAGATAGAGGAATCCTTACTACTTAGTCTATTTCGGATAAGAGTACTAATAGAAGCGGTAATTACGAGTATACTATTTCACGTCCGATATAAGTCCTTTCTAGTAGTAATAAGTAGAAATTATTTTAGCGGTCTTATAAGCGTTTAAATAAGCAGAGGAAACTTGATCGTAGACTTCGCTAATTAAATAGGTATATAGCGGGGTATAGCATTATACGTATAGATAACTATTATAAAATAATAAACTATTATTAATAATATAGCTATCTTCTAATATATTTCGTTTATTAGAGAATAATTCTTAGTTAAATTAGTATAGTTTCTCGATTAAATTAAAGGAGTTATATATAGGTTCCGATAGTATATTAGTCCTTAGCGATATTAGATATATATAACTAATTTAATCGATATAATATTTAGCTAGTTCTATATTAATCCTTAGATCTAAGTAGTCTAGAGGTAGTAAAACCCGAGATCTACTATCCTATTTCTATTATTCCTATATCCTTAGATCTTATTCTCTATAGCTAAGGATATTAGCTTTAGCGTTATCTTTACTAAGTATATATATAATTTGAAAGTTGAATTCGGAAAGGAATTCTATCTATCTAGCTTACTTACTAGTTAGGACTTTAGTAGTTATAAAGTATTCTAAGGGTTAATAATCTATATATATACTAGTATAATATCATAGAGATATAAGTTCTAGTTTCTATTTCCGGAAAGACTTAATAATAGCGTATAATTCCTTATTATAGATCTCTTAGTTTAGTTCGTATCTATTAAGAATATAAGAGTAGAATCTAATTAGATATTACTAGTTATTCTCGTATAATTAGAAGATAACTCTAGCTATTATATTATTAGAGGTATTAGTTTCTAGTTTTGTTTATAATTTAGGGTCGAAATAGTATAGTTTCTATACTAATAGTAGCTATTAATATAAATCGTTAAAGAACTTCTTATAATTATCAGTGAAATTCTATAGTATTATAGGCCTAATAAGTATTAAGAGAGGTTTAGTGATAAGGCCGAAATTCCGAATAAATTAATAATAGAAACTATAGAATCCTAAGAAAGATTTTATAGCTATTACCGTTTCGGGGTACTTCTAGTCCACTAATAGTACTACTTTCTCAGGATCTGGCTCGATTCTATTAGTAGTAATAATATATCTGAGGTATTTAGTCTAAGTAATATAGAACTCGCTTTTCTTAATATCTACTTAGAGTCCGGTATCTATTAAGCGTTATAGTAATAATTTAATATATTCCTTATATTCCTAGAGCGTTTCTGAGTATATAAGGATATTATCTAAGTAAGCTATATAGAAGTTATCTAAGTAATCTAGTAATATATTATTCATATACTATTAGTATATATTAAGTCTATTATAGAGCTTAAAAAGTAGTACTTTATATTTATAAGATCTAAAGCAGGTTCAGAAGGTAATATACTCCTCTGATTCGGGATCTATATAGATATAATTAAATACTACTTAGATATCTAGTTTAGTAAAAATCACTACTTTAGATATATAAGTTAAGAGTTTATCGATCCTAAGTATTAAGTAGGAATCCTTTCGAGTGATCATATTAAGCTTATAATAGTTAATATAGAAGCGTAATCCTCTATCAGATTTCTTAACGAATAATATAAGTAATATAAAGGGACTTTAGCTAGATTCGATAAATCCCTTATCTAGGTTCTCTATAAGGTACTCCTTAGTCACTTATAATTCGTCTATAGATTACTAATATAAAAGTAAATATATATTAAGTAATAGTTCTTCTAGAATAATTTTATAATCATATAAGTAATATAGTAGAAGAATATTAGAATCCTATTTAGAAAAAGCCTCCTTAAGAGTATAGTACTATTCCGATAGCTTTTCAGCTATAAGTTATTTAGTATCAGGATCCTTAGGAGAGTTACTATTTAGATAGTCTTATAAGAGGAAGTTTATCTTATAGATACTAATAAAGAATAATTCAGAGCTTTTATATTTTATATTAAAATGAAAAGCTATAGCGCTAATTTAATAAATCAGAACCGGTTTCTAGATCCTCGGAGGTTAAGGGGAGCACTTATAATAAGGTTTTAGCGCAAGTATCTTTCTTGATGAATTCGGAGCGGAAAAGGGTTCGGATTCCTTAGTAATAAGTAGGAATAAGTTAAATAATAGAGATAATATATTAATATACTATATCGCTACTATTCAGTATAATTAGTATTAGTCTAGCTAGTTTATAGCTAAGTCTCGCGCGTTAGTATCGATTTAGTAAGATCGATTAATATTAGGTTTATAAGGCAATAGAGTTATAATTATCTCCTTATTATATCAGAGAGTAACTAAATATCGTTCCGGCTATATTAGCTTATAGTAGAGCGTATCTAGCTTAACTTAAAATCGTTATATCTATTTAATATTAATAATTATATCTTATTATTCTAAATCGAGAAGAATAAAAAAGCAGTTATAAATACGCTTTTTATTAATAGAAAGGTATAAATATATAAAATAAGTAATATAAGTTCTGATAGATTATTAGAAACTATATATTAGAATAGAATAAGGCAATAGCTCGATTTTAATACTAAGGGCCCCTAATAGTCGTCTAGTAAGAGTATAATTAATAAATAGGTAACTATTCGCTTTAGTATCGATTAAGCTATTTATAGAGACTCTTAGTCTATTTATATTAACTATAATTAGGTATATAAATTACTTACCTCTTATTAGAGAGTTAAGGTTAAGATTAGAGAGATTATACTTATATAAACTTAGGAAGGAGTTTTTATCTAGGCTTTATTATTTCCCTCTAGTATCGATCTAGATTCAGAGGGTAAGTCTTCTACTATTTCCTTAGTTACTCTCTCTTCTTTTAGAAATTCGTTAATTAATTAAACCTTAGGTAAGTTAGGGTAATCTGACTTAATATAACCGAGCTATCTATAGTCGTAATACTTAACAGGTTCTCCGGTCGAGGTAATAAGGCGTTTTAGCGCGGAGGAAGTACTAGCTTATATTAGGGTAGAAGTACGTATATATAGTACGAGAGTAGTTTATCGAGGGGCTGAGCTTAGGGACCGGTGAGAAGTAGAACTAGTAATAGTAATAGTAAGCTTATAGTACTATACTAGAGTAGTAGCTTTCTCGGGATAAGTATATTCTGAGTTATAGCGATACTCAGTATTAAAAGAAAGTAAGGATCTAACTATAGAAGCGTAGTTCTTATTCCATATTAGTTTAATAATAAGGGTTAAAGCGCGTAAGAATAATATAATCTTATCTTATATATAAAAGAATTACTCTTTCTTTTTAATCTTACCTTAGATAGTAGCGCTTTAAAATCGACTACGAAACTCGGCGAAAGTCTCGCGAGTATAGCTAGGTTATTATATTTCTAGGTAGTAGAAAGCGTTATGATAGTTATTTTCCTTTAAACTAGTAAGAAAGTTCTTCTCTAATAAGGAGATTATTTTATCGCTAGTCTTAAACTTATTAGCTAAGTACTAAGGCGTAAGATACTCCTTAGCTAGTCTAGTAACTAGTTCCTATACGAGAACGCGCTAAGAGAAGTCCGTAAGATAGTAATCTGCGTTTATAGCTAGCCGGTCTCGTATTAATACTCTCTATTAGAGGAAAGTAAAGTCCGATCTATTATCTAGGGGTAAGATCTTCTTAGTAAGATAAGACTTCCTAGAGCGTAACTCTACTAATTATAACGATACAAGACTCAAGGCGGTATACAAGCAAGAATAAACGAGTAGAGAGGCTAAGAGCGATCTTATATAGTCTACTACGAAGGAAATAAAAAGATAAGGAAGGAAAAAGAAGAGAGATAGAGTGTAAAGCACCTTATATATATATACCGGTACTAGTCCGATACTATACCGGGTCGGATACTAGTTCTACCGGGATACCTATGAACTCGGGCCCTATTATCTATCCTTCTTCTCATATGATATTCAGGTGAGCTATTATCATATTACCCCCCCCTTAAGAAGAGCTTAACCCTAAGCTCGGAAGGTTATAGTTTATACTAGAATTAGTCTTTATTATAACTATTTTCGTCGATATTCGCGTAATAGGCGCTAGCCGCTCTTTAGTAGTAGTAAATTCTTTATCAGGTTCTAACTAGTTATATCACTATAATAGTACTATATTAGTTATAGCTTCTAAATCGGGCGGTAAGTAGTATTTACTTTATCTATTTACAGTAGGAGTCGAGTTAAGTAGAGCGTAGGGTATATAAAGGAAGGGGTTTATTAACATTAGAGCCTTTCCTTTTCAACCGCGATAACTACTTTAACTTATAAGTTTACTCTCCCTAGACTACGATATAGCTCTTAGAGTAAGTATCGTTACTAACTACTATAGTAATCTGCTATAATCTTATATATCAATCGACCTAATCGACTTTTCTCTTAATATAAGTAAGTTTCTTATCTTAGTTTTAAGGATAGTCCTTAAGTATAATACAGGGGTTTCACAGATCTATAACGCTAACTCCTATAGTACCTTTACTAGTTCCTACCGGTACTCTTTCGGCGGCGTATCGTATATATTACTTACGATATATTCGCGCTTTCCTTAAGATAAAGTATAATAATACTCCTATTTTAGAACTCCTATACTTGTTTAATAAGCCTAACTCTAAGCTTTATAAGTATTATTTAGCGTTAAAGAGCAGTTATAAGTATATAAGTTACTTAAATATAAACGTAGTTATATATACTAACGCGTTATAGTTACTTAACTATATTAATACAGAGTATACTATTTTATCTAGTTTACTTCCTAGCGGCGAAGCTAAGGAAATAGAGCTAAATCGGGGTAGTATTATAGCTACTTATAAGGCTATTAATTAGATCTATCGTCTCGCGAAATCTGCTACTCTTATTATTACGTTAGAGATTACTACTATATAATTAGCAGAGACTTAAGCTTTAAGGCGTTCTATAGAGAAAGTATTTAAGGAGTTAGAGTTTATTAAAGTAATAAGTTACGATCTTAAACCCTTAGATACTAGTACGATACTAACGCGATATAAGATTTAGATCTTTTAATAGTCGATTCAGCGAAATCTAAGTTAATAGCTAAAACGATATTAAAGTAGATAAAAGAGTTAAATAGTATTATACGGGAATTTACAAAGAAAGCTATATTTAAAGCTACGATATCTAATACTAAGGGAAAGAGGAATTTGCCTTCTAGTTTAGAGATAGCGTTAGATCTAGATACTCCCGGACCCTCTCTAAAGAAGAAAGCTTATAAGATTAGCTATTATACTTAGTCTACTACTAGGGCTATATTAGCAGATTTAGGTAAGGAGTTAGATATAGTAGTTCCGGTTCTAGATATTCTAGATTTACTAGAAGCTCCGGAGAACTTAGAGGAGAAAGCTAGTAAAGTAGAAGTAGTTAAAGAAGTAGAGTTTTAGATACGGCGTTATTATAGAGTATAATCAGAGGATTATTCCTAGTAATAAATTCTAATACTAATAACTATAATAGCTTATTATCCTCTAAGTGACTATAGTTATTTATTCCGTCTTCCTAAGCTTTAATCTACTAATCTAGTTTATACGGAAGTCCAGGTTTACTTAGGTTAGTAGCGTAGAAGTCTCTCAGCTTATACGGAGTACTTATTAAGTCAGAAGTATAATACTAAGTTAGGTCCGGGTTATAACTTAGCTAGCTAACTTAATACTTCAGATTATCTCTTAGGAGCTATATAATAAGTATATCTTATAACTCCTACTCTTCTTAAGTAGTAATAACCTCTGAAGGTAAGTTTAGTAACTCCTAGCTTAGTAATAAGTTATCCGGGTCCTTAAAGAGTGATTCGGAGGTAAATATATTATATATAGAAGATCCCGGGAGTAAATCTAGCTTATAAGAGTATCCGATCTTAGCTAGGACTTAGTATAGTCCTACCTAGAGACTAGATAGCTTCTTACTTAGCTAGTAATTCTTAAGGTTCCTTATAAAGAGAAATACCTTATCTTTAACTTCCTAGTCGATACTACGCTGTTTCAGGTTAGTTATAGCGCTTATCCTATACTAAGCAGCTAGTATATTAGCTTTTATAACCTCGATAGCGGATTTAGTACATTTAGCTAAGGATTTAGTATTAGTATAATTAAGCTTCTCTTATAGTATTAATCTAGTAAGTTACTTCTAGTCCTAGCTATTCCGTAGTAGTATACTATATTTAAGGGTATATAGCGCTATACTAATAGAGTTATAAAGCAGGGTTACTTAGGCGCGGTTTATTATTAGTAATAGTTCGCCCTAGTTACTCTAGTAGTAATTAATAAAAGGTCTAAGGCGTTAGTTAATATACTAATTCATAATCTCTATTTATCTATTAGTTTACTAGTAGAAAGAGGTAAAGAGCTTAACCTTAACTCTAATTATATAGTAAAACTCTTACTAGAAGGATAAGACTAACTAAGCTCCTCGGTCGGATATAATTAACTTAAGGGTATATCCGAAACGATATATTTATTAGATAAATAATATTACTATCCCGCGAGTATCGATATTATAGTAGCACAGTATCGATACGGAGTCTTTCCTTAAGCAGTCGATAAATACTAATATCTTATTAAATCCTTAGTTATCAGGCGGGAAGTCCTTAAAATCTATAGCTAAGTATTATATAAGATAGCTAAGCACTAGTAATAGGTATAGGAATCCTTACTATTTCGTTTACTTCGGATAAGAGTACTAATAAGAGTAGTAATTATAAGTATACTATTTTATATCCGATATAAGTCCTTTCTAGTAGTAATAGGTAGAAATTATTTCGGCGGTCTTACGAGTATTTAGATAAGCAGAGGAAACTTAATTATAGATTTCGCTGATTAAATAGGTATATAGCAGGATATAGCGTTATACGTATAGATAACTATTATAAAGTAGTAAACTATTATTAATAGTATAGCTATCTCCTAATATATTCCGTTTATTAGAGAATAATTCTTAGTTAAATTAGTATAGATTCTAAATTAAATAAAAGGAATTAAATACGAGTTCCGGTAGCGTATTAGTCCCTAGCGATATTAGGTATATATAACTGATTTAATCGATATAATACTTAGCTAGTTCCGCGTTAATCCTAAGGTCTAGGCAGTCTAGAGGTAATAAAACCCGAGATCTATTATCCTGTTTCTATTATTCCTATATCCTTAGATCTTATTCCCTATAGCTAAGGATATCAGCTTTAGCGTTATCTTTACTAAGCGTATATATAATTTAAAAGTTGAATTCGGAAAGGAATTCTATCTATCTAGCTTACTTACTAGTTAGGACCTTAATAGTTATAAAGTACTCTAAGGATCGATAGTCCGTATATATACTAGTATAGTATTATAGAGATATAAGTTCCGGTTTCTATTTCCGGAAAGACTTAATAATAGCGTATAGCTCCTTATTATAGATCTTCTAGTTTAGTTCATATCTATTAAGAATATAAGAGTAGAATCTAATTAGATACTACTAGTTATCTTTATATAATTAGAAGATAACTCTAGCTATTATACTATCAGAAGTATTAGTTTCTAGTTTAGTCTATAATTTAGAGTCGAAATAGTATAGTTTCTATACCGATAGTAGCTATTAAC
>FJUW01000057.1:46938-168096 GCA_900074885.1 Rhynchosporium graminicola
CGTCCGTAGATTACTAATATAAAAGTAAATATATATTAGGTAATAGTTCTTCTAGAATAATTTTATAATCGTATAAGTAATATAGTAGAAGAATATTAGAATCCCGCTTAGAAAAGGCTTCCTTAAGGGTATAGTACTATTCCGGTAGCTTTTCGGCTACGAGTCGTTCGGTATCAGGATCCTTAGGAGAGTCGCTATTTAGATAGTCTTATAAGAGGCGGTCTATCTCGTAGATACTAGTAAAGAATAATTCGGAACCTTTATATTTTATATTAAAATAAAAAGCTATAGTACTAATTTAGTAAATCGGAACCGGTTTCTAGATCCTTAGAGGTTAAGAGGAATACTTATAGTAAAGTTTCGGTGCAAGTACCTTTCTCGATAAAGTCAAAGTAGAAAAGGGTTCGGATTCCTTAGCGATAAGCGGAAATAAGTTAAAGGGTAAGGAAAATAAATTAATATACAATATCGCTAATAATTAGTATAATCGGCGTTAGTCTAGCTAGTTTATAGCTAAGTCCCGCGCGTTAGTATCGATTTAGTAAGATCGATTAATACTAAGTTTATAAAGTAGTAGAATTATAATTATCTCCTTATTATATTAGAAAGTAGCTAGATAGCGTTCTGACTATAGTAGCTTATAGTAGAGCGTATCTAGCTTAACTTGAAATCGTCGTATCTATTTAATACTAATAATCATATCTTATTATCCTAAATCGAGGAGAATAAAAGGGTAGTTATAAATATACCTACTATTAATAGAAAAGTATAAATATATGAAATAGGTAATATAAGTTCTAATAGACTATTAGAAACTATATATTAGAATAGAATAAGGCAATAGCTCGATTTTGATACCGAGGGCCTCCGATAGTCGTCCGGTAAGAGTACGATTAATAAACAGATAACTATTCGCTCCGGTATCGATTAGGCTATTTATAGAGACTCCTAGCCTATTTATACTAATTATAATCGGGTATATAAATTACTTACTTCCTATTAGGGAGTTAAGGTCTAGATTAGAGAGATTATACTTACGTAGACCTAGGAAAGAGTTTTTACCTAGGCCTTATCGTTTCCCTCTAGTATTAGTCTAGATTCGGAGAGTATATCTTCTACTACTTCCTTAGTTACTTAATCCTCTTCCGGAAATTCGTTAATTAATTAAACCTTAGGCAAGTTAAGGTAATCTAGCTTAATATAACCGAGCTATCTATAACTATAATACCTAGGGGGTTCTCTAGTTAAGGTAGTAGGGCGTTTTAGCGCGGAGGGAGTACTAGATTATACCGGGGTAGAGGTACGTATATATAGTACAGGAGTAGTTTATCGAGGAGCTAAGCTTAAGGACTAGTAAGAGGTAGAACTACTAGTAGTTATAATAGTAATAGTAGGCTTATAGTACTATACTTAGGCAATAGCTTTCTTAAGATAAGTACGTTCTAAGTTATAGCGATACTTAGTATCAAAAGAAAGTAAGGATCTAACTATAGAAGCGTAATACTTATTCTATATTAGTTTAATAATAAGAGTTAAAGCGCGTAAGGATAATATAATCTTATCTTATATATAGAAGAACTACTCTTTCTTTTTAACTTTACCTTAGATAATAGCGCTTTAAAATCGACTACGAAACTCAGTAAAAGTCTCGCGTATATAGCCGGGTTATTATATTTCTAGGTAGTAGAAAGCGTTATAGTAATTATCTTCCTCTAAACTAGTAAGAAAGTTCTCCTCTAATAAGGAGATTATTTTATCGCTAGTTTTAAACTTATTAGCGAGGTACTAAGGCGTAAGATACTCTTTAGCTAATCTAGTAACTAGCCCCTATATAAGAACGCGCCGGGAGAAGTCCGTAAGGTAATAGTTAGCGTTTATAGCTAGCCGGTCTTATATCGATACTCTCTATTAGAAGAAAGTAAAGTCTGATCTATTATCTAGAGGTAAGATCTTCTTAGTAAGATAAGACTTCCTAAGGCGTGACTCTACCGATTCGGCGCTAGGAGAGGGAGATAGTTTATTAGGAATAGTATCCTCTCTCTCGGTACTACGTATCGGAATAGAGTTTATTAGGTTATTAAACTCCGCTATACGCGGAGATTATAGTATTAGTTCTAGTAGGAGAGTCGAAGATAAGCGAGGGACCCTTATAAGGAACTTATCTTATACGGAGATTAGTTTATTTATAGTATCTTCTAGAGAGTTATTCTTTTCCTCTTAGTCCGCTAATTATTATAAGAGGGAATAGATCAGGTTCGAGTCACCTACGGTAATAAGAGTACTTAGTAATTATACTCTTAGTGAATTTCGCTTTTATTTTCCTTTCTCTCTTAATTAGTACTTCCTTAATAAGGTATTAATATTCTCTAGGGTAAGAGATATTTAGGGTAAGGAAGAGTATAATAGATTAGGTTCGGAGGTAGAGCGGGAGGGATCGCGTCAGGTTCCCCTAGAACTAGAGGAGTCTCTAGTTTATTAGTTAAGAGCTATAATAGTAGCTTAAAAAGAGGTATATTAGGGCTATTTCGGCAGCGATATATAGAGGTTAAAGTTCCGAGGTATTTATTATACTTTCTTTAAAATCTATCTATAATTCCTTTATACTAAGGGAGTTATTAAAGGAGCGTTAGCGAAGACCTCCTTTATTATACTATTTACGATAAGCTAAATTAAACCCTAATTCATAGTTATCCGAGAGATCTCTAGTATCTCGGCTATATATAAGTAGTTATCGAATAACTAACTTAGTAGTAAGATATTATAATAAGCTATCTCCGGCTATCTTGATCTTTTTATTTAATATAATAGCATAAGACTTAAAGCGGTATATAAGTAAGAATAAACAAGTAAGAAAGCTAAGAGCGATCTTATATAGTCTACTACGAAGGAAATAAAAAGATAAGGAAAGAAGAAGAAGAGAGATAGAGTATAAAGCACCTTATATATATATACCGGTACTAGTCCGATACTATACCGGGTCGGATACTAGTTCTGCCGGGATACCTATAAACTCGGGCCCTGTTATCTATCCTTCTTCTCATATGATATTCAGGTGAGCTGTCGTTATACTAATTCGGCGCTAGGAGAGAGAGATAGTTTATTAGGAATAATATCATCTCTCTTAGTACTACGTATTAGAATAGAGTTTATTAGCTTATTAAACTCTAGAATACGCAGAGATTATAATATTAGTTCTAGTAGAAGAGTCGAAGATAAGCGAGGAACTCTTATAAGGAACTTATCTTATATAGAGATTAGTTTATCTATAGTATTTTCTAGAGAGTTATTCTTTTCCTTCTAGTTTACTAATTATTATAAGAGGGAATAGATCAGGTTCGAATTATCTATAGTAATAAGAGTACTTAGCGATTATACTCCTAGGGAATTTCGCTTTTATTTTCCTTTCCTTCTTAGTTAGTACTTCCTTAATAAGGTATTAATATTCTCTAGTATAAGAGATATTTAAAGTAAGGAAAAGTATAATAGATTAAGTTCGGAGGTAGAGCGGGAGGGATCATGTTAGAGTCCCCTAAAACTAGAGAGGTCTCTAGTTAGTTAGTTAGAAGCTATAATAGTAGCTTAAAAAGGGGTATATTAGAGCTATTTCGATAGCGATATATAGAAGTTAAAGTTCCGGGGTATTTATTATACTTTCTTTAAAATCTATCTATAATTCCTTTATACTAAGAGAGTTATTAAAAGAGCGTTAGCGAAAACCTCCTCTATTATACTATTTACGATAAGCTGAATTAAACCCTAATTCATAGCTATCCGAGAGATCTCTAGTATCTCGGCTATATATGAGTAGTTATCGAATAACTAACTTAGTAATAAGATATTATATTAAGCTATCTCCGGCTATCTTAATCTTTTTATTTAATATAATAATATAAGACTCGAGGCGGTATATAATTAAGAATAAACAAGTAGAGAGGCTAAGAGCGATCTTATATAGTTTACTACGAAGGAAACAAAAAGAAAAGGAAGGAAGAAGAAGAGAAATAGAGTATAAGGCACCTTATATATATATACTAGTACTAGTCCGATATTATACCGAGTCGGACACTAGTTCTGCCGGGATACCTGTGAACGTTCGCCCTAGTATCTACCCTTCTTCTCATATGACATTCAGGTGAGCTGTCGTCACACTTGCGCTTATATCGACTGCTTAGTCTTTAGGAGTACTTTTACTTATTAATTCTTTTAATAATATAACTTTCTCTATAGTATTATTATTAGAACTAGATAATTCGCTTATATCTCTTTCGAAGTCTTCTAATTCCTTATTAGTATCTGAATTAGATTCTACGATAGCAGCGTATCCTCTTTTCTTATATCGCGAGTCTCTAGATTTTAGCTTAGTAGAGCGTTTATTTTTACTAGTTTAGGAAGATCGCGATTTCTTATCTTTAACTCGTGATCTGGTCTTATAAGTTAATTTATTATACTTCTTCCTTTCTTTTTCTAAATAGAAGTTCTTAGTATACTCTCTACTTATAGTCTAGAATTCGTAGTTAGCGATAAAGTGATTACTAGATCCGTAGCAGAAATACTCACGAGAAATACTTATTATACTTCGGTTTAATAAACTATTATTCTCTCGAGAATAATAGTTCGAGTGATAATATACTTACTTATATTATTTCTATACTATATATACCCTTTCTTTACTATAGTTATTACTCTTAGTACCGAGGTCTTATAGTATTAATTCATACTCTTCTAAGGCTTTTACCTTTTCGTTAGTAGTTATTATAAGCTATAGTCTAAGGCCTTTAAGGAAAGTAGTATAGCGACCTTGCTTTCGGAGCGATAAGGTAAGTAAGTAGAAAAGGGCCTTATTATTATATGATTTTCCTATTTCTGCGTTAGTAGTAATAAGCTTCCTACGGTATTCCTTTAGGTTTCGCTATAATCTATCTATCTTATTATCCTTATTAAATATAAAGGTCTAAATCTTTATTATATATATATTCGCTATTAACGAGTTCGTTCTATTATATTTAACTTTTAATTTAGTCTATAGTACTTCTACTAAATTATACTTATTAAGTAGTATAATATCATTATTACTAAGTCCTTCGATTATAATATCTAGGGCCTTCGAGTCGTCGGATACTTATTTCTTAGCCTTCTCTAGATTCTATATTCCGCTGAGCCTCTCGAAATCGCTCGTAAGGTCGTTTATAGTTAATACTAATAGTATACTTTCAGAGGTAGTCTCTAGTATACTTTTGCCTTTTATTCTATCTCGAGTTATCTAAGTAAAGTTAATCTTACTAGTATCTATTATATAGAATATACTCTTTCCCTTAATCTTAACTTTAGCTCGTAGAAACTATTTATTATAGTTCTTATAGCTTAAGATTAGTAGCTTATTATCTTTTCTTACTTTATCCTATAGTTATCGCGCGATACTTAATACGTTCGATTGGATTTTCTATAAGTTGACTTATAGTTAACTTAATATATATATATATAGTTAGTAGATATTTATCTTTTACTAGCTATTAGTTTATATAGAGGCTATACTCGGTTTGAGGGTTACGAGTAGCTTACTTACTTACTACTCGACTTTATAATTATAGAGTTTCCTCTAAAGTCTACGAGTCGTATAGTTATTTTTACGAGAAATAGTCTTTCTTATTATCCTCGGATTATTATTATAGATCTCCCTCTAGAGTCTATAGGTCGTATAGTTAGTATTAAAGGCCTTCTTACTTATAGCTCTCCGATTATTATTAGCGCTCTTACGTAGCCCTTCAGTTTTCTTACTTTAACTAGAATACCTTTATCTTACGTATTAAGGATTTTAATCGATCGCCTTGCTTTCGTCGATTATTAGCACTCTTACTTAGCCCTTTAGTCTTCTTATATTAACTAGAATACCCTTATCTTACTTATCGGGGCTTAAATCGATCGCCTTACTTTCGTCGATTCGAAGTTATATCCTGCCGGGGCTTATAACCTATTAAAAGGAATATCCCTATTCTTATATACCTATAGGGATAGGAGTAATATTCACAGAGGAATTAGATACTAGTAAGTTAGACTATTATCTTTATTAAGTGACTTAACTTCACGAGTATAACTACTCTCTATCTATAATATATCCCGGGTATTCTTTAATATCCGGGCCTATACACTAGCTCTAGTCCCGATTAGGTTACCACGTGATACTGCGCTGAATACTGACTATTCTAATACTATCTCTAGTCGATTTTAACTATTTAATCGATCGTCGAGAGGTCCTCTTCTCTTAGGTACTCAACTATAGCTTTTACTGAAGTATTATATTATTAGTAAAAGTAATTAAAGCTTTATAGAGCTATACTATAGCTTCTTTAATCGAGCTTTACAAGATCTCTTTTAAATTATCAGATAACTAAGTTAGATCTCTTCTAATAAACGACTTTACTATAGTTATAGTAGTCACTACTCTTTCTACTAGTATAAATAGTAATAGAGGTAATTCCGGCTCTTCAGTTAACTTTTGCTTTCTAAATAACCTTATTCTCTTCAATCTAGCTTTATAGCTAAAAGGCTATATTCTAGAGTTCTTAAAAGCGTTCTGAATCGTATAGTATTATATAGTTTTCTCTCGAATACTAATAAGGTCTCTAAATAAGAAAGAATTAAATAAGTACTATCTAGGTTCTATAAAGCTAAATTAATAGCTTAAGAGTAGTAATACTTCTAAGGCCGGAAAACGCATATATATAATAGCTAAAGAGTATACGCTAGATACCTTGGAAAGTACTATAGGTATTGAAAGATATGTCCCTAATCTCGTATACTTATAGGAACAGGGGCAATATTCACAGAGGAATTAGACGCTAGTAAGTTAGACTATTTACTTCAATTATCTGCTTCTTCCCTTTCTTCTAATCTATAGGAAGAGCTATTGCTATAAAGGGGTCACGTACCCTTATAGTCCTAATCCCTAATCGGAAACTACGTAATACTACGCTGAACTCTTCATATTCTAATAATAGGTTTATATAATTCTCTTAAAGAAGGACTATAGATAGCTTATAATAGTAAGATTCGTAGCTATTGAAAAATGTCACGGGGCGAGTGCAAAGTATGCGTATAGTGCAAATGGTATCTTTAAATAATAGAAAGAATTAGCTAAAGAGCGAAGAAGAATTCTTCCTTAATAGAAAAGAAGAAGATATAGTACTACTACTACTAATACCTTAGTAGTAATAGTCAGCGAGATAATTAGCGTCGAGTATTATCTTAGGTATAATCTATTATATTATCTCTCCCTTTAGACTAACCCCTCTATATAGATTATCCTATAGCTATCGTCACGAATTAAAGGCCTACTCGGCTTCATTATTTTCGACGTTCTTATAATATCTACGCGAACTACTACTATATACTTCGTATTATCTTTCTCTATAGATAAGTCAGGGGATACTCATAAGGATCGATTATATAAGGCTTAGTAGTAGTATTAGCTAACTTAATACTTACTAAAGCTATATCTTACGCATTTTCCTATGTCTCTCTAAGCCTAACGCTTCACTTAGGAGGCTAGCGCTGCTTTCGCAGCCACTAAATAACTAATTTCGTAATCTATTATATTATCCTTTTTATAAGTAATCCTTCTAATTAAACTATTATTATTACTATTACTATTATTATATATATATATACCGGGCCGAATAAATATCCTAAAGATAAGAGTAACTTAAAAAACAATAATAAGTTATCGAAAGAACTATCTATTTATCGACTTATTACTTAGTATATTTATTCAAACTACTTAACTAAAGTAGTTATCTTTATATTATCTACCTAGGAATTAGTACTAGCTTAGAAAAGCGCGCGTTCGAATTATAGTAGACATACTACTACTACTATTATTTCCCATTAGAATATAATTAACTTTTATCTTACTTTCTTAATCTTATTTAGATTATCGTAGATCTTACTAAAGTAATAGACTAGTTCGAGGGGTCCTAGTATAATAATATAAGACTCTAGGCGGTATACGAGCAGGGATAAAATAAGTAAGAAGGCTAAGAACAATCTTATATAGTCTACTACCAAGAAAACAAGAAGATAAGAAGAGAAGAATAAGAGAAGTAGAGTACTAGACCACACCTAGTTTCTATTTACTTCTACTTTTTATATAAAGAGTAGTACTAACCCTTAGACCTTAGGAGAGAGAGAAGTATAGATAAAAAAGGGCTAAGTCTCTCTATTACTAATCGTACTTCTATCGATATATAGCTTTAATTCTATCGCTATTAACTATACGTCCTACTCCTTCGATCGATCGAAGAACTCATTAAGAGCAAGGAGAACTTGATATATCTTTCCTATTACTAATACTAGTATTATTACTTCTAGTTCTATTTAAAGATCCTCTACTTACTTTTAAAGAACCTCTATAATTAATAGTAGCTAAGCTTCACGTTATATAGCTAACTTAGCTTATTATATACGTTACGAATCTATTTAAAAAAAAATCCTAAGTAGTTACGAGACTCTCGATATCGATCCTTTTACTCTGCTTTACTCTGCTTTATTTTAAGCTGATTATAATATTATAAGGCAAGTATAAAGTATATATATAGTATAAATAGTATCTTCAATTAATAGAAAGAATTAGCTCAAGAGCAGAGGATAATTCTTTCTAAATAGAAAAGGAGAGGATATAGTACTACTACTACTAGTGCCTTAGTACTAATAGTCAGCGAGATACTTAGCGTCGAGCATCATCCTGGGTGCAACTCGTCATAAAAAGAAGTAGTTTCTATAGTATTTCTATTTCGATATATGAGTACTTAATCAAATAATAAGCGTATTCTATAATAATCGAGTTATAAATAAATCTACTTAAAGAGAAAGTAATTATTTCGTTACTAGAGAGATTTATAGATATCTAATTTTCTATAATTATCTCTTTAGAGCGGATTATAAAGGCTAGAAGTATTTTCTTTCTATTACTATATATAGTTTCTATAATAGTAACTATTTTATAGCTTCCTTATATGAATATATATAGTATATTTATACTTTTTAGAACTATTATACTCTATATATAAAAGGGCCCCTCGGATATCAGATTTATCTATATTTACAATCTTCTTTCTATAGAATCGATATATAGCCTTTCTATCTCCTTCTTTAGCTCTTAAAACTACTAGATTACTTCTTCTTTTGTATATAGCTTTAATCTTATAGCTTCCATAGGTTTCGTCTTGATTGAATAGAGCTCTAGATAGTCCTTTAACTATTTACAGAACTAGATATTAGAAGAATATAGCTTTAGAGGAGTTTAGGCCTATAGAGTTAATATAATTATTAGTAGAAGATTATTATAATAATAAAGAGATTATATTATAAGTAGATAAGTAATTACTAATTTAATTATTAGATAAGTAGCTCCTATATCTACCTCTTAATAATCATAGCAATACTATCCAATAGCCTCCTTCTGCGAGGGAGTAAGTAGCTTATTATAGCTACTACTCCCTGGAAATAACTCCTTCTTTAAGCTACCTTTAGTATCTATAGTACTCTTAGCTCTTAAAATAGCTTTGCGTAGAGAAGAGACCTTGATATCGAATTGATACGCTACCTTAGAAGAACTCTCCATAGAGTATACTATATACTATAATTTAGCGTCTCGGAAGGCCTTTTCATACTCAGATTTAGTAGCACGAATGTGACGGGTTACACCCGTTAGTATGCTTGACGCCTGAGGCGTCTACGCTAGTACCTGAATGCCACTGCCACTAGCGGGCGTGGCATTATCTTTTCTTCGAAGGGAGACCCTTATTCCTCTCTTCCCTCCTTAGTTAATTCTCCTTATAATAAAGACGAGCTTTTGCACTGCATACTTTGCATTCGCCCCGTGACAACGAATTTAGAAGTAATATCTACTATAAGATACTAGTATTTTAAGTATTATTGATAATTCTTAGATATTAGTAGTAGTATTAGAAGTAGTTAATTTAGATAGTAAAACGCGATTTTAGGTACTAAAAAGCGAGGCGCTTGCATATACGAGGATTTAGTTGTTCCGATAGTAAGCGAGTGGGCGAGCGAAACTGGAGGTGGACCGGCTAGTAGGTAGGTAGCTGGGCTCGCCGGGCCCTTGCGTTTCATTCATGACTTACACCTTCTCTCCTTAAATTCCACCCTTCTCGGCTCCTCGATGGATCATTTATAAATCAGATACGCAGTATATCCGTTCTTCTCTATTTCATTACTATATACCCTACTTGAATCCGGGCTAGCGTGAAAATAGTTCTATACGGGTGATGTTGATATTCAGTACCTATGTATATTAATAAATTTGGATTTTGTCGCGTTCTGACGCGTCTGGTGTTATAGTTCGGCGCGGACTTGGGAATGGTTGTCCTTATAACTTTTGCGATAGCTAAATATATGGTGATCTACTAGAATTAAAATGAATTAATTCTCAATGCTGTAAGCTCTTTTATATAGGTTCAAGACTTACTTTTGGGTTAGCTAGAAAGGTAGGCAATTTTCTCTTGCCTTTTCTGAGGTATAGTATATGTCTATATCAGGGCTCTGTCCTTTTCTTTTCTACTAACGGCTAGTCTCCGATTGAAGCTCGTTTAAGTCTTGGGACCGAATATTTCATTCGATTCTTGTCTGAATTTCGTCCCGAGCAAGATATTAAAAGGCTTATAGTTATTTTCACGGCGTATTTTGACTGTTTGTATTATCCGCATGCTATCCGAATTCTATCTACCTGGTCCTAGGCTAGTGCTTTTATAATTCTCGTATATCATTCATTTCTTTCAAAAACAACTATAGTAAGTTATTCTGTTGTTAAATCTATAGTCTTTCTTTTTCAGTGCATTTTACTGATGCTCCGGTCTTAGCATCTGAAACGGTAGTTACGATTATTATGGAGGTGGTCCTTCTTCTTTGGGATCCTCTGCCCATTGGAGCGCTATCTCTTGCTAATGTCGCTTTCTTCCTCTCTCTATTATCATAAAATCTCACTCCTCTGTCGTCGGTGATAATGCCGTTGGTCGGCTACTATGGAGAACCTAAACAGGTAAGTCCTCTTAGTATATACTGATTTATCTTATGACATTAGATACTTCTATCTTTTTGAGCCGGGTTCGCTAATAACCTCGGGGCGTAACTGCACTTATAAGCAGAAGTATCTTATTTGTAGTTCTGTTAACCTGATCCGGATGTACTTCCCTAGCTATTTCTTTCTGGCTAATATTCGTGTAGTACTTGCGGTGGGGATGCAATTTCTGCAGATTAATATGTGCTTATGACCGTGCAGAATTTTGACTTCCAAAATGTGTCCGTCGAAGAAAATGAAAGTTCCGAGTCATTATACTCCTTCATACCTCATAATGCAGAGGAAAAGCTGTTGTATGATCGCATGATCGAACTCAATATCGAGAAGTTGAAACTGCGAGGTCTCATTTAGGAGTGAGGTAAACTGCGATAGCATAGGCTAGACGGGAGATGCATAAGATCCATAAGAAGCAATCGCGATAGATATAGACCGGTAACACTAAGTCCATATCATCTATAAACAAAAATCAACGTAAGGCTGGTACCTCGCTCAGGGTTTCGGTGTCTGTGCTAGTGACGATTTATAACGGTCTATTCCAATATGTTAATCCCGTTTCTGGTAGCTCCTAGTATCAGAGACTAGATACTTTCGGATCCGCGTCCGGGACTGTTAATAATCACTTATTTAATGCTTCGGTTCCTACTCTTGGTCCTAGTAATAACGGGCACCTTAATCCCGCATATCCTGGATTCAATTATTCTAAAAGCTTCCCTAATCCTCTAGCTTATACTTTTGGTCTTGGTAGTAACGAGTATACTAGATCTGTATATCCTGGATTGAATTATTTCAATAGCTTCCCTAATCTTCTACCTTATAATTTTGGTCCTGGTAGTAATAAGTACTTTAGGTCTGTATACCCTGCCTTCGATCATCCGAATAATTTCTTTAATTCTATAGCTTCTACTTATGGACCGAGCAGCAATAAGTACCTTAGATCTTCACATCTTGCATTCGGTCCGCATAATAACTCCTGTCATCTTATAGCTTATGATCCTGATGTTATTATAAACAAGTAATCCAGATATGCAAAGTCTGCTGTCGTTTCTACGAACGAGTAGCCTAAATCTCCTGTAAAGTCTGCTGTTATTTCTACGAACGAGCAGCCTAAATCTCCTGTAAAGTCTGCTGTCGTTTCTACGAACGAGCAGCCCAAATCCCCTGTAAAGTCTGCTGTTATTCCTACGAACGAACTCCTCAGATCCATTCCTGATAATATCGCACTCGAGCTACCTAAAAAGTCTAAGGTAGCTATAGCTATAGACTCGAAACGCCTGAATGATGCCTCTAATGTTGTTATCTCACTGGAGATGATTTAACTATCAAGATCTCCTTTACTGCCTGCTATTTATCTAATTATCCTTGTCGTCTAGCGATTGCTCGGTGTATTGGAACCTAAGTTTAAGCGCTCCCTCTGGCTAAGCGACGATTGTATCGAGGCAGTATTTAATACTTTCGATCATCCTCTATATTTCTATATATTCGATAGTGCATGGATATCTAACACTAAAGCTAAGAACTGTAAAGCAAATTTCTTAACTTTCGAAGCTCTCACGGACCTTATCTTTATTTTTAATCACGACTTCTATTTCTCGATCGCTCATGTAAACAAAATTACGCACGTCATTCGATACTACGATTCTATGGCAGGTTCTGAGGTCTCGTTGGTTGCGAAAGGCTTCGTGGCGAAAATGCTGAAGAGATAGGGATCTTCGGAAGATCAATGGGCTTATATTGTAGGCCGATCTCAAAAACAAGATGACGCGATCAACTGTGGTATTTTTTGTTTTCATAATATCGAATGTATTATCAGAGGGTACGATCCTTACTTTATCGTCGTATCACCAGAAATGCTACGTGAAAAATATGTAATAGTAATTTCGAAGCGTTATCTAGAATATGGGCTACTTTTCAAGGACATGTTAACTGAATATCTCAGTAAGTATCGGTAAATCATTACTAAAGCGAAGGCCTTATATGCTGCCTGGAAATCTGACGATGGGTTTGTCTATATCGATGAAGTTTTCAAGAACAAATTACGTCCTGTTAGCAAAAGGCTCGTGGATACTAATGCCGAGGGCGGTACCCGTGCGGCTCATGATATAATTACGCTCGTATCGATATCTAATGCTAAAACTTTTGTGAGAACTGAAGTTCCCTAAAGCCGATATATTCTTTAAACCCCGAACTAGCGCTATCAGCAGAATATACAAAAGGTCCTGAAGTTACTCCTAGAGAATGCTAATTTGAAACCCTTCTCCGGACTATCTACCCTAACCTTGGCTCTCATACCTTCTGTATCTCAATCTTCTACACCTAGGACTATGCGCAACTCTCGGTCTGGTAAGATTCAAGTATTCCCCGACCCTTTATAGCCCTTATTTTCCTACCGACCTAGGTCTCGTTTCGTCGAGGATCGTTTGCTATATCGAGATCCCTTACTAGTAGTGATTAGCGACGCGGAAATTCTATAGAAAGACTAATAGTCCCTTATACGCTCTTTGATGACATGAAGAAAGATTATCGACACGATCGTGGTATTAAGATTATCTGAGAAGTCGAAGAATTTGCCGTTGGGAAGTGGAGAACGATAAGTTAGGAAACTTTATGCGGCTGTTGGTGAGAAAGTCGAAATCGACAGAAGAGCTCTGCTTCGGATATATCTGGATGGTTATAGATCAGAGTCAGTAATCCCCTCTTGGGGAAAACTCGGTATTCCCGTGACCTCTAACGAGCTAACTGTCAAAGATATAATGATTTTATGTCTTACCTTATATGAAATAGGGTCCACGCTGTTGATCGTTGTTGTTGGAATCGAAGGCCTGTCTAAGGATCCTTTCAAATGGGTGGCGTTTCATGAATACTATAAGCATTTGCGAATCATAATCGCGATCGAAGAGAGCCGATCTCGGATTGATACGTACGAAAAGACTGTTCTTTGGTTACTGGATCCTGATAGGGAATCTGGATTTCTCGTGTTCTTATTGTCAGAATTTGCCTAATATGTCCGCGGTGCTACGGGATCGAAGGAAAGCGACTTATTTCTTGATTTGCTTTATTATACTACCGTAGTCAGAAAGAGCATTTATCTCGATAAGCAGTAAGGTCGTAATGGAGATAGAGCTCTGCAGAAAATCAATGCAGAAAAGGAGAGGCTTAAGTGTGATTATTGCAATGAAATATTTATTGATACTCGGAGAGGTCGCTGCGATTAGTAAGTTAAGTTTGTATTTTTGTTATAAATTATATCCTATGTATGCAAAATTGTTGAGCTGACCTATCTTCAGTTATATACACTCGCTGTTATATATACCGAACTTTGAAAAGATGTACATGTGTAGCCTTCCTAATTGCAGAGCTGATTTTGTAGTGGCTAAGAATTTCAAAAGATATATCCTCTCTCATGTAACTAAGCTCGGCAAAACAGCGGAATTCCTAGATGCGATGACGATGTCTATAACGGCACTGTATTAATGCTAAGAGGAAGAATGCCTAGATAACCTTAGAAATTGGATAGCTATGGAGGCCTACTGATTACACTTGATGATAATATATCCGCTTAGTGCATGGGTAATAGAAATAGTTAGGGTAGCGCTATTTCTGATAACGATCGATGGCTTCAATCTATTTATACCTGTGCTACTTCCGGCTCCTTAGTTATTTGCTATTAGTACGATAAAGAGAAAGAGAACGAAGACTGTTTTGCCAGAAGCAGTACCTCTAGCTGAACTAATAAAGCTTATCGGCGAGATGAGTGAGAGAGATATAGTGGACGAGGAAAGTGGAACCGAGTATGTTGGAGGGAATGAAGAAGACGAGCTCAGTGAGGATAGTGATGACTATTTCCTGAACGAAAGACCTCGTTATCGTTGTCGAGCTCTATGAATGAAATGCGATATGGCTTTGCTTCGCTATGTAGTTTTATACTATATAATATTAATAATAAAAGCTCTAATTATAATTATAATTTGAGTAGTTGTAATCTCCTCGAAAAATCGTGATATTCTTGTGGTAAATACCGCCTACAGTATTTCTTCAGCGACTTAACTTCTATCAGCTGGATTACTATGGTAATAGGTAGCTGTCTATTCTATTAATCTCAAAATATGTAGGGACTATTCTATTATTTTTAATATAATCGCGACTTTTTTGGTCCCGAGTAAGACCCTAAAATGCCCTCAGCTTTATTCATGGTGATTGAGGCTGGCTTTTCTTCTCGCAGCCATCCTAATACTACTTACCTGGCCCTAGGCTAGTGCTTTCCATATTATGAAAATAAACAAAAGATCGATTTCTAAACTCAGAATGTACGTTATATAACTGGTACCGAGTGTAATCGCTTTTGATACCGAGAAAGTTTTCTTACCTTTATGTATAATGCTAAAACTAAATCAGGTAGTAATAATACTAAAGCTGAATTAGTTGTTACTTGCCTGGTGAATCTTGATAGTCTGCCTCGCTATATCTCCCTTCTTTTTTACCTCTTCTTGCTTGCTTTCGTCTCCCTTGATAACATAAATCTGCTTCTTTATTAATAAACTTCGGCATCTTAATCGTATCGACTCGATAGCTCTTCCTCAGCTCGAGAACGCTTTCTCCTTCTTCTCAGAACTTTGCTCTTGTTATTTACTGTGGCAAGAGTAAGTTTAGCTTTATCACACGATCTTACCTAAGTAATTCAATAGCTCGTAATACTATCTTAGTATATATCCCTTATTATATTATCTTCGTAAACGATTACTATATATTCGATCTTGATATAAGTGAGGTTATGCGTTTGTAAGTATAGCTTTTTATTGACCTAGTAATAGTGTCTCGCCCCGCTTATACTAAAGAATAGCTCAAGGAGATTCGTGTTTATTAGCGAGGTCGTCTTCGCTCTGACGGAATAAGCAGAGGCCTGCGAATAATCGTTCCTGATGGAAATGGCATATATTATTCTGGTATTAAAGATAGCGAATAGTGGCACGATTACTCTCTTTACGATCCTTTAGAGCTTCTAGGTAAAAAAGATGATATTCCGACATGATGCTTTCTCGCTGATAGGGTTATTGCGTTTATTACTGAAAATATCTAGCTGTTCTCGAACTTGGATCGGTATAAGTACTGGCTAGGCGATTTTGCGGTGGGAGGAAGTGTGAACGTGTCTTAGCAGGTGAGATTTAACTGGGGATATCCTGCCCTTACTGAAAAGGGCGAGGTTATCTTATGGTAAGGTGTATATCTCCTTTAGGGCTGTTCACTAGATCCCCCTCACGGATTCCAGTTCCTTGTTGCTGAGACGTTTGGTCCAACTTGCGGCTAGATATAACTAAGAGTTGTTAAGCAAAAGCTGTTATCTGACCCGGATAAGAATAATTAGTACTTTTTAATGCTTAAGACAGTGCCTATCCCTACTGCTCTGCCGGCCCATCTAAATAAACAGACACTAGATGCTACTTCTCAAAGCTCTAAGTCGAAACTCGCTTTATTACCACGTCATCCTAATGAAAACGATTCTGCTATATACAGAAAGGCTTCTTCAGCGAATGATATAAATTACTTGGAAGCTGAGGTGATAAGACTCAAAGCTGTTAATAACGACCTGTCCGAGCACCAGAATCGTACTGGGGTACTGATTTTAGCACTGATCTCCTACGGCTTATAATAGAATAAGATTAGGGTGAGATTTCACTAATTGTCTTTTGATTTGATGGTTAAGAACCTTGCTCTAGCTTCTGCTGAAACCCGCGCGGAGTATGATAGACTCACTGAAATGACTGACGAACACTTTTATAGCTTGGACACTACGCCGGTGCTGCGTTCTGTGCTGTATGCTAGTTCCGCTGCTGGACCTGAGTTAAGGCGATCAGGCAGTTTCCCTCTAAACTGGGACCTGGACGAAGGTGAGATTAATAAGCCGACTACTTCTGACGACGAACTTCTACCTCTTACTACTAAGAATATGCATAAATTAGGAAGGCTTCCAAGTCTATCACCGGATTTCGCAGAAGAGGAGGAGGATGTTGTTACTTAACGTGTTCGAACTCGGGGTAAACGCTGCCGCGTCGCACCAGAATCCGAGCCTGATTCTGATAAAGAATAAACGAAAGACAATAACGTGCACGAGAATATTATCTAAAAACTTGTTAAATTATCTTAATAAAGTTAGAGCGCTGATGATCGACCTCTAGCTACTTGTCGCCAGAAGCAGAGTTCCAAAAAAATCTCATATACTTCATAATCCCGCATGTAACCTTCTCTTTCTTAGCAGAATTCGAGTTCTCATAAGCAAATTAGTCTATTATACGGGCGTGCTAGGAAGACACTTCGATCCGCAAAATTTCTCGACGAAAATATTCAAGATATTATTGATGATGAGATCGCTCCAAACTCGAACACAGGTCGTGCCGCAGATCCTGATAACGCTTATCCAGAGGACTATTCTAATATCCTTCGTACCGCTGGTCCTTCTTCCTTACAGCCTGATCCCTCTTCTAAACGACTTAAACCTCCCTACTGACCTTCTGCTGCCGGACTCCGATTATACGATGGACCTGCAGATTCAGATGGCGATCCTGTTGAAGAGAGCCTATTTGTATCAATAGGGGCATCGATCAACTTGGCCTTCCCTAATACGGAGAGTAAGTCTACTTTATCAAATGACCCGCCAAACGTATAAGAACCGTTAGTGTTCTCTTCGGGAATCACAGGTCTATCTATACTATTGCTCTCTCCTTTTTTTTGTTCCTTATAAAATATTAACTATCTATCTCTTATTCTATAGTACTCTTTCCTATAGGCTATCTTAATATGGTATTAGTTTCGCAGAAGAAGCTTAACACTTTAACACGTTGCCTCTAAGTATCGCAATATGTCTGGACCAAAACGAGGAACGTCCTTGGCCGGATGACTTCTATCTTACTCTTTTCCCCCTTATTATTATAGTAAAGGCGAGTTTAACACTTGCTTAACTTGAGATATAGAGATGTCAAGGTTATCTTACTTGTCTCGTGAGGTCCTTTTTATTATAATTCTACTCTTACCACAGCGTTAATACCCTTACTTTCTTAGCCGAACTCCTATTGCACGTTTTCCTTTCCCCTAGATAATACTCAGAGGGATTGAGTTATATATTTATTCTCTTGCTTGAAATGTCGCTGGTACGAAGTAAATATATCACGTTTCTAGTTGAAGGATGGAAAGATAATATATAGACTTCGTATATAGATAGTTAATGAACTTATTCTTTACTAAAACTGATATAAGTACTAAACTTCTCATGGCCTTGCTGTCTAGATTAAGAGGTTCGCTAAACCCTAGATATACTCGTACTTTCGTATGATAAGCTAGGAATTAGTAGTAATAAATGTACTTCCTATTATGGCTCTTAACCTTCTGCCTAGAACTATATTATTAGCTAAATCGTGCTACGCTTAGTATAGATAGTATAGAGATGAGTTACTATAGAGAATTATTAGAAGCCTTAGTCCGAGTATCAGTAAGAGAATTGATAAGAGAATTAATTAGTAAGAGTATTTGATAAGTGTGACGTGGATGCCTATCTTTAAGGAGGATAGCCGGCGGCTATAATGTTACTAACCGAATGAGGAGTTATTGATATGTATAAACCCTTATTTACTAGCTTAATTCTAATTCTCCTGAATATACTCTCTATCTCTTTTATGAAGCAGAGTTCAGTTTTATATTAAACTAACCTTTTAACCTGAGTACTTCTCTACTTATATAACCTTTTTATAAGCTAAACTCTTACTGCTAAAGGAAGTAGTTTAGTCTTTGATATTTAGTATTTTCCTTATCTTTTAGCTTCTCTAGAATTCGATTTAGACCTTTAGTTTTTTTATAACTTTCAAGTGTTATTCGATCTTACTAAACCTCGCCTTAATATACTTAATAAATAAGTACTACTATTAGTATCTGTAACTATATCAGAATAGCTATATAGCCCTTCGAATTCTGTATCTACTATAGAATTAATTCAGTCGATCAAAGACTATTAATTATAAATAGAATCGACTATTTAGAAGCTCTCCGCTAGAATTACGCGTATTAAATAGCTCTTTACTGAATTTCTATATACTTATATAATAATATCTGTTATAATTTCAGTACCATTAGCTTCAGATTTACTGAGGCCTACTCACGAACTCTATTTGGAAATTAATAATTTATAAATATTTAGTAATTCGTAATTAACTAAAAGTATCGATACTCTTAATATAAGAGTTAACGTTTCTTTTAGCTAATAGCATACTTCTATTTAGAACTAATTAGAAGTTGTTTCGGACCGATATTCGATTACGCGCGCTCGAAAAGTACTAATCTAATGTTCTACTTCCGATCTCGCTAGAGGTTCCTTAGAACTATAGTATCTTTCGATAGTTTTGCCTTTTAACTCTATAAAGGAAATAATCTTAATACCTGATAGTTATTATCTTTCCGGCCTTGAAATAAATGAGTACTAGATCGAATTCCACGAGCTTATAATAAAAAAGGAGTTCTTTTTGCACTTGAATATGAGATTCTAAAGCTTAGTAATTCTTAGAGATATAGCTAAGTCAGATTAGTACTTTTATCTCTAGCTAAAGCTTATTATACGACTACGTATTACTATTATACTAATTAAGTACTCTTAATAGAATAACTATTCGATTATAGTTTCTTCTCTTATTATAACGATAGGTTACCTGAAGGTTATATAAGAAGAAGGATAAGTACCGGGACCCAAGTTCCTAGGTATCTTAGGTATCCCGGCATAATTAATAGCTGACTCGATATAATATCAGACTAGTACTAGTATATATATATAAGGTATCTTATACTTTATCTCTCTTCTTCTTTCTTCCTTATCTTTTTATTTCTTTAGTAGTAGACTATATAAGATCGCTCTTAGCCTCCCTACTTGTTTTATCCTTACTCGTATATCGCCTTAAGTCTCATATCATTATAAATATATAAAGATTAAAGTTCCAAGGTATTATTATATTTTCTTTAAAATCTATCTATAATTCCTTTATACTAAGAGGGTTATTAAAAGAGCATTAGTAAAGACCTCTTTTATTATACTATTTACGATAAGCTGATTAAACCCTGATTTATAGCTATCCGAGAGATCTCTAGAATCTCGGCTATATATAAGTAGTTATCGAATAACTAACTTAATAAGTAAGATATTATATTAAGTGATCTCCGATTATCTTAATCTTTTATAGCAAGATTACGTTGATCTTCAGAGTAAGGCATAGAGTAGTTGAATGTTGTTAGTTGTATTGCAGTACTAATTACTATGGAGAGTTCACCAAAGGTATTATCTAGGAATATCCGCACGGACCATGCACGTGACTACAGTCACCTGATCCATATCAAGACCCATATCCTCGCAACATCTTTTTATTTAATATAATAATATAAGACTTAAGGTAATATATAAGTAAGGATAAAATAAGTAGAGAGGCTAAGAGCGATCTTATATAGTCTAATACTAAGGAAATAAGAAGATAAGGAAAGAAAAGAAGAAGAGAGATAAAGTATAAAGCCCTTTATATATATATACTAGTATTAGTTCGATATTATATCGAGTCGGACCCTAGTTATGCCGGGATACCTATAATACCTATGAACTTGAGCCCCGGTATCTATCCTTCTTATATGATATTCAGATAAGCTGTCATTATAATAACTATATAGTAATCTAAAGGAAAGAATACTTATAGATTAAGTAGTAGTTATTATAATTAAAGAAAGAAGAGCTCTAATATTAATAAACCTCTTTCTTTATATATCTTATATCTTACTTAAACTCGCCTCTCGCTATAAATAAATAAATTAAGTATAACTTATCGTCTGATTAGAAAGTTACGACTAGTAAAGTATTATTATTATAATATAACTAGTTGGTTACTATTAGAGGATTTACTATTATTAAAGAACTACTAGTGTAACGACACAAGACTCAAGGCAGTATATAAGCAAGAATAAACAAGTAGGGAAGCTAAGAGCGATCTTATATAGTCTAGTACAAAGGAAACAAAAAGATAAGGAAGGAAGAAGAAGAGAGATAGAGTGTAAGGCACCTTATATATATATGCCGGTACTAGTCCGATACTATATCGAGTCGGACCTAGTTCTGCCGGGATACTTATGAACTTAGGCCCTAGTATCTATCCTTCTTCTTATATAATATTCAGGTGAGCTATCGTCATATTACCCCTCCTCTAAGAAGAGCTTAACCCTAAGCTCGGAAGTTTATAGTTTATACTGGAACTGATCTTTATTATAACTATTTTCGTCGATATTCGCGTAATAGGCGCTAGCCGCTCTTTAGTAGTAGTAAATTCTTTATTAGGTTCTGACTAGTTATATCGCTATAATAGTACTATATTAGTTATAGCTTCTAAATCGGATAGTAAGTAGTATTTACTTTATCTATTTATAGTAGGAGTCGAGTTTAAGTAGAGCGTAAGGTATATAAAAGAAGGAGTTTATTAATATTAAAGCTTTTCCTTTTTAACTACGATAACTACTTCAACTTATAAGTTTACTCTCCCTAGACTGCGATATAGTTCCTAGAGTAGGTATTATTACTAACTACTATAGTAGTCTATTATAATCTTATATATTAATCGACCTAATTAACTCTTCTCTTATTATAAGTAAGTTCCTCGTCTTAGTATTAGAGATAGTCTTTAAATATAATACAGGGGTTTCACGGATCTATAACGCTAACTCCTATAGTACCTTTACTAGTTCCCGCTAGTACTCTTTTAGTAGCATATTATATATATTACTTATAATATATTCGCGCTTTCCTTAAGATAAAGGATAATAATACTCCTATTCTAGAACTTCTGTATTTATTTAATAAGCTTAACTCTAAGCTTTATAAGTATTATTTAGCGTTAAAGAGCGCTTATAAATATATAAGTTACTTAAACTTAAATATAGTTATATATACTAACGCGTTATAGTTACCTAACTATATTAATACGGAGTATACTATTTTATCCGGTTTACTTCCTAGCAGCGAAGCTAAGGACGCGGAGCTAAATCGGGGTAGTATTATAGCTACTTATAAGGCTATTAATCAGATCTATCGTCTCGCGAAATCTGCTACTTCTACTATAGCGTTAGAGATTACTACTTTATAATTAGCAGAGACTTAAGCTTTAAGGCGATCTATAGAGAAAGTATTTAAGGAGTTAGAGTTTATTAAGGTAATAAGTTAAGATCTTAAACCCTTAGATACTAGTATAATACTAATATGATATAGGATTTAGATCTTCTGATAATAGATTTAGCGAAGTCTAAGTTAATAGCTAAAATAGTTTTAAAGTAAATAAAAGAGTTAAACGCTATTATACGGGAATTTGCGAAGAAAGTTATATTTAAGGCTACGATATCTAATACTAGGGGAAAGAGGAATTTGCTTTCTAGTTCAGAGATAGCATTATATCTAGATACTCCCGGACCTTCTCTAAAGAAGAAACCTTATAGGATTAGTTATTATACTTAGTTTACTACTAGAGCTATATTAGTAGATTTAAGTAAGGAGTTAGATATAGTAGTTCTAGTTCTAGATATTCCAGACTTACTAGAAGCTCCGGAGAACTTAAGAGAGAAAGCTAGTAAAGTAGAAGTAGTAGAGAAAGTAGAGTTTTTAGATATAGCGTTATTATAGAGTATAATCAGGGGATTATCCTTAGTAATAAATTCTTAATACTAGTAACTATAATATTTTATTATCCTCTAAGTAACTATAGTTATCTATTCTGTTTTCTTAGGTCTTAATCTACTAATCTAGTTTACGCGGAGGTCCAGGTTTACTTAAGTTAGTAGTATAGAAGTCTCTAAGCTTATATAGAGTACTTATTAGGTCAGAAGCGTTATACTAAGTTAAGTCCGGGTCGTAGCCTAGCTAGCTAACTTAATACTTCAGATTATCTCTTAGGAGCTATATAGTAAGTATATCTTATAACTCTTACTCTTCTTAAGTAATAATAACTTCCGGGGGTAAGTTTAGTAGCTCTTAGCTTAGTAACAAGTTATCCGGGTCCTTAAAGAGTAATTCAGGAGCGAATATATCATATATAGAAGATATAGGAAGTAAATCTAGCTTATAGGAATATCCGATCTTAGCTAAGACTTAGTATAATCCTGCTTAGAGACTAGATAACTTCTTACTTAGCTAGTAATTCTTAAAGTTCCTTATAGAGAGAAATACCTTATCTTTAACTTCCTAGTTAATACTATAGCGTTTCGGGTCAGTTACGGCGCTTATCCTCTGCTAAGTAGCTAGTATATTAGCTTTTATAACTTCGATAGCGGATTTAGTACGTTTAGCTAAGGATTTAGTATTAGTATAATTAAGCTTCTCTTATAGTATCGATCTAGTAGATTACTTCTAATCCTAGCTATTCTATAGTAATATATTATATTTAAGAGTATATAGCGCTATACTAATAGAATTATAAGGCAGGGTTACTTAGGTATAATCTATTATTAGTAGTAGTTCGCCCTAGTTACTCTAATAGTAATTAACGAAAGGTCTAAGGCGTTAGTTAATATACTAGTTTATAATCTCTATTTATCTATCAGTTTATTAATAGAAGAAAGTAGAGAGCTTAACCTTAACTCTAATTATATAGTAAAACTCTTACTAGAAGGATAAGATAAACTAAGCTCCTTAGTTAGATATAATTAACTTAGGGGTATATCCGAAATAATATATTTATTAGATAAATAATATCGCTATCCCGCGAGTATTAATATTATAATAGTATAGTATTAATACAGAGTCCTTCTCTAGGCGATCGATAAATACTAATATCCTATTAAATCCCTAGTTATTAGGCGAGAAGTCCTTAAAATCTATAGCTAAGTGCTACATAAAGTGTGACGCTTGCTCTAGAAAGGTCTCACGCATTACCTAATAGGTAAGACCTCATATTGCATAGAATATGAAGTAATAAGAATTAATTTAGAATCTATAACTAAGGAGTGAAGAAGTAGAGAGAGAAGGGAAGTATTTATATGAAAAGGGGCCCCTAAACTCTACTCGTATAATCTCGCTTAGCAGTAAGTGTTTCCACTAATAGAGGGAAACCTCTAATCTGACTAGTCGTTATACTACCCCCCCCTCCGAAAAAAGCTCGCCCTCGAGCGTTAGTCTATCTCCTTATTACTATTAAGATAGTCGTAATCGTTAATTCTATCGTAGAAAGTATTTAGCTAATCAGGGAGCTTTACAGGGGGACCTGCTTACGTCGAGTTATTAAGGTAGAATTACTAGAGCTTTATAGGAGCGTACTTAATATCTAAAGTATTATACCACGTGAGATCAACGTCTTGATTCAACTAGGAGACATAGTATAAGAGGTTATTATACTACTTACGGCACGTAAGTATATCTTCGATTTCCTATTTGTTATTACTAGTGATATTAATAGGTAGTAGCAGCGGTAAGGTTTATCCTAGTAAAGGATCGTTTAGATGCTTTCGTAGTTTAGCAGCAGGGAAGATATTATATATCTTTATACTAGCAGGGAGCTCTAAACGATAAGAGCTTCTAACTTTTTTAACTATACGAAAGGGTCTATTAGTTAGGAAGTCGAGTTTTTTACTAGGTCGAGTGCTTATAAAGTAGCGCATATCTAGCTAAACAAGGTCGTCTATAGTAAAGTCGACTTTATAGCGTAAGCGATTATAAGATTAGGATATCTTAGCTTATACGCGTAAGAGGCTTAATTAAGCAGTAGTCTAGGCGTTACGCAGATAATTAGCGTAATCTAGAGCTTACTAAGTATTTAATTTATTAGTAAGTATAGTAGAGTTAGGTAAGTCTTTCTAATTCTAATTAACGCGGGGTATATATCTATAAACGACTTCAAAGGGTAAGAGACCTCTAAGGGAGTCGTAAGGGAGGGTTATCTAGGCGTAATCTATAATAAGTAAGAATTCCGACTAGTTATCTTAATAGTACGAGATAAAAGGTCGTAATCTGCGTTAGAGATATTAGTTATATATCTCTATTTAGCTATCTGTTTATAAGTAATCTACTGCAGAAAGTTATCTTTTAGTACTAAGGATCATAATAATCGTAGTCTAAAAGCGAGAAACGAATTAAAGTCCTCTATTAGAGGTAATTATTAGTAGAGCTCCGAAATAGTAGTAGATATAGTACAAGTAGAGCTTTATAAGGTCACGCGTATCGGAGGTCTTTCGGCATAGAATACTAATTACTTATTTACTAAAACGATCTATAAATATAAGAACGTTATCGTAGCTATATTTATCGCGATTAAAACTATAGTAATCGACTATAATATGCTCCTATAGGCGTGATAGTACTAGTAAGAGCTATAGGAGTCCGGGCTTCTTATCTCGTGGCACTTGAATTCGTTAGCAAGTATAGCAATTACAGTAGTACTAGTTAATAGTTAAAGCGATTCCGTACTAGTAGTACTATAATAATAGGAGTTATAAGGTCTTTTTTGCACTTAGATAAGCGGTCTCTAATCGGTCGTGTACTTCGCGTATAAGTAGCATGCGAAAGTATGAAACGTCAGGTATAATTAATCTTCCTTCGTAGAGTAGAAGATCTTTTTCTATAGTTAGTTTTCTAGGAGTAGCGGAAAGAGCTTATTTCCGTAGTACTTAGAGTGATAGCATAGCGCGATTAGCTTCAAGTACTTGATATACTATAGAGAAAACTAGCGATAGGTCAGCGACTTCTAAGGCGTTAATAAGTTCAAAGCTATCTATAGAGTCGGAACTGTTTCGGAGGTTACTTATAAGTAGTACTAGATCGATTTAGTCTTCGCGTAGTAGTTATTATAAACGTTAAGCTCTCTTAGTATTATTTTAATCGTTTAATTTATCTGTTCTGCGAGAGAGAGCGTTAGCGAGTAGATTATACTTCCTAGGTCGATAGGTGATTATAAAGTTATAATCTGCGAGTAGCTCTACTTATCGTGCTTATTATACGTTTAACTACTTAGAGGTTATAAAGTACTTAAGAGCTTTATAGTTAGTAATAACGCGGATCTGATATAGTACGCCTACGAGTTCAGATCTCTAGTTACTAAAAGATCATATAATTATAAGTATTTCCTTATTATAGATAGCGTAATTAAGCTCAGCTAGTAATATAGTCTTAGAGAAGTAAGCTACTAGGAACTAGTCTTTATCGTGCTATTACGATAGTATACCTGCTATTACTCTATTACTAGCGTCTATTTCGATTATATAAGGTAGATCTTACTAATAGTAGTAGAGGAGTAGTACTAAAGTAAGAGTATACTTTAGGTAATTAAAAGTATCTTTATACTCTCTAGCGAACCGAAATAATATATTATTTTTAGTAAGTTACATAAGAGGTTTCGCGATTATTCCGTAGTCTTTAATAAATCGCTAGTAAAAGTTATAAAAACTTAAGAACGATTATACGCCCTTAACTATAGTTAGGTAGTTCTAAGATCATACGATATTAACCTTTTCAGGGTCTACCTCGATTCTAGAAGTAGAAATAATAAATCTAAGGTATTTAGTATAAGTAATATTAAATTTATACTTCTTAAGGTTAGCTTATAATCTAGCGTCTTGTAATCGTTACAGTACCTTATATACGTGTGATTAATACTATAGTAGGTCGTTAGATTAGATCAGAATATTATCTAAATATACTATATAGAAGTCGTTCAGGTAGTCGAATAAGATATTATTCATATACTACTAGTACGTCGTAGGGCTATTAGTCAGACCGAATAGTAGCACCTTATATTTATACGCTCTGTAGCGGGTCCGGAAGGTTATATACTCTTTAGAGGCTAGATCTATTCGAATTCGGTAGAAAGCTTAGCGAATATCTAGTTTAGTGAAGATCTTAGCGGTAGAGATTCTAGCTAGCGTTTCGTCGATTAATAGCAGTAGGTATTAATCCTTCCTCGTGAGGTTATTAAGTATACGAAAGTCTATATAGAACTATAGACTTCTATTAGCTTTCTTGACGAAAAGAATAGGTATAGCGTACGGTACTTAAGAAGGTTTAATAAAACCTTTAGCTAAGTTATTAGTAATATACGCCTTTATTACTTTAAGTTTCTTAGCTAATATCTTATATAAGGGGGAGTATTTAAAGCTCTTTTCGGCCCCTTCCTCAAGCTTAATTCAGTAATCGCATAAACGATAAGAAGAGAGAACGTCGCTAGCTTCCTTAGAAAAGACGTATACTTACTAGCTATACTCGTGAGGAATCCGTAGTTCTGAATCTAATTCGCTTAAGCTAATAGTAAATTACTAGGCGTTTTTATAGCGTTCCGTAAGGTCGATAGTCAAAGATACGATAGTCGTATTACGTTACTAATCTACGATTCAGTCGTTAAGAAGCTTATCTATCTCGTGGAGAGTAGTAGAGAAGATCTTATCGTTAGAAGACTTCTAGCGTTTATATAAGAAATAGAAAGCTAAGCTGCTAATTATGTAAATCTCTAGCGTAAGAGGCTCTTAGAGAGGTCTGAGCGCACGAGGAGGTAGTCTTTATTACTATTAGCGCTTCCGAAGTAGTATAATAGCTGTATTTATACCTAGAGTAGCTTCTGTTAACTCGCGAGACGGTATTCCTAGTAACTATTAATTTATAATATGAATTATATAGGCGTAATCTTATGTGTAGGTCTTTAACGTAGAGACTTCCTATTAAAGTAGAGATTCACGCGGGATATAAGTAGTAATATTACTAAATCGTATACACTTCGGGCGTGTATTAGTAGCTTCTCTAACGTATAAAGACTTATTTCTATTACTCTTTTCTTATTCTTTGTTACGGTCCGTACCGTAAGTAAGGTCTTGGCAGTCAGGTGCAGGAGTCTTAGCAGTCAGGTGGAGTAGAGCTTAGCGCTTAGTTAGCTACCTCTAAGATATATCGCGAGCGTCGAGGTCGAGTCTTCTACTCCCCTCTTTATCTTTTCTTCCCTTTACTTAGCGTACCCTTAAGGGCGAATATAACTCGTTATCTACTCCCTATGCCTCTACCGTAATATAAGAAAAGATTATTTACCTTACTAAGAAGTAGTAATATCTACCCGGAAGTAATTTAAGCTAATACTACCTTTTTAGTACGACTTCGACGATTTCTACTCTATCTATACTCGATAACTTCGATTATATACGCTATCTACTTCTATACCTTAGGAGTAGAGTATTTCAGAGAAAGCTAAACTCTCTCCTTTAAATTAGTACTACTTCTATAGTATAATTCTACTAAAAAACCCTATTGCGATATTTTTTACGCCCTTAGTCTCGTGCTCAGCCTCGCGCCCCCCTTAAACCTCTATAACTTTTGTAAACCTCTTACTTACGATTATAACCTTATATAAGAAGGGAACTTGTTAATAGAAGTAAGTATTATAAAAGGAACCTAAAGTGAGATTAAAGCGGCAGATTCCTAATACCTTAATATATACTCTACTAAGGGACTTTAAGATTATGCTTACCTCCGCGCTATATTAATCTTCACCCCTTTAAATAAGTTACTATTAAGCTTTAGGTTACTCTTAAACGCGCCCTTTAATAGTAGCGGGCTCTCTTATATATAACCGCGCCGAAGCACTCGGGAGCTCTCTATACTAGATAGACTCGGATTCCCCGAATATAAGAAAATAAGTAGAAGCGCGCTAGCGGAGGATACTATTAGAGATACTATTAAGAGTGATATTATTAAGGAAGAAACCGGTTCAGAGTCTAATAATAACGACTTCGAGGAAGCAGATAAGGAACTTATACCTCTAAGGTTAACTTTAACTATCGATGCTACTACCGCCCCCTTACTTATATTACCTCTAATCTCTCTTACTTCGGAAATACGAAGCGCTATACTTACTCCTTAAACTAACTCTCCGCTAGAATTTATTATAGCGCCTCTTAGCTTTTTAGATAAGCAGATATAAGTAATAAATGCTATTATCGCTACTACTATAACTGCCGCTCTTACCCTTAAGGCTACCTCTAATACTAAGAAGTTATAATCTCTTATGATAGATCTCTAACTTACTATAGACTATTTTCTTCTAAAACTCGATAATACTATAAAAGCTATTAAGTCTTACTAAGTTAATTTCCTCTGCCTTCTCTTTACTGATTATAATAGTGAAATTAAGTATAATACTTAGAAGATAGATATGAAGCTCTTCTTAGAGGAGTACTCTAGTAACTTCCTCACTAGCGATATATAAGTTAAAGCTTACTTTAAATGCACTAGAGAAGAAGCTAAGACTATTATCTTATAGTATATAGATACTGCTATCGATAGCTAATTTAAGACTGCTTCTAATATCCTTAGAGGTCTAGACTAGCGCTTCTTCGATTATAATCGTATCTAGCGTGCCGAAGCTACTTATAAGAACTTAAAGATAACCGGAAATATAACTTATAACTAGTTCCGCGTTAAGTTTACTAATCTCGTAATTATAAGTAAGATCTCTAAGGATAGATAGTTTAAGGATATCCTTAAGAAGATCTCCCTTACCTTAAAAACTTATATTATAGCTAAAAAGTATAAAATAGATAGTAACTATGACCTCCTCGATAAGTACTTAGCTATTATAGATCGCGAATCTCGTAATATTACTACTAAAGAGAACCTTATTAAGAAAGTAGCTCTTACTACTACTATTCCTATTAGAACCCTAGGTATTCTTAAGAGAGAGACCCCCTTCGGTATTAAACGTGCTACTAAGAGTAGCTCCTAGATTAACGATCGTACTACTAAGTTAACTATACGATTTACTCCTGAGACTATCTCACGAGTACCTCGTACTCCTACTACTACTAATACTTATCGCCTCTATAAGAAGGAAAGTTATTAGGCTTATGAATACCTTAACGCTATACAGATCGCTAAGATAACTAGCTAGACCGTAGAGGATATCGCCGCTATATATAGCGCGGAGGAGGATAACGATAAGGATAGCTTATAACCTATTGAGGTCGATGAGCTCTCGGGAAACTCTTAAGCTATAGAATAGTCTCCTCCTATAGTAAATACCTCGATTTATAGAAAGACTTAAATACCGATTTCTATTCTCTTACTAGAGGGAACTAATTCCTAGTTAATATTAAATTAGGAAGAAATAGATTATTTATCAAAATAACTATATATATCGATAGCGAAGTAAATATTTTTAGTGCGCTTCGTACCTCTATCGCTCTCTAACTCCGTGACCTATTAAGCGTTAAGTTCCTTACTCTCCTTAAGCTAATTATACCTATTAGTTATAATAGATAAGCTAGCGCGGCTATTACTTACGTAATTCTCCTTACTCTTATAATAGATCGCTATCGCGTTAACTTTCTATTCTTAATTACTAACTTAAGAAGTAATAATATACTTATTAGCTAAAAGTTCTTAGAGTACTATAACCTTAAGTAGAATTATAATCGCCGAACGAAGAACTATTTAGAATAGCTATTTGATATGCTACTATAGTATTACTTCGATAAACGTCTCGAGCTACTCTTACCTCCTAAGATACCTGTATTAAATATATAGTATTAGCTAGACTAGTAACGATATAATACTCTATTTAAATAAGAGCTCTCTGCGGTATAAGCTCTTACGTCTCTTTAACTAAAGAAGATTTAAAAACGTCTCTCCTTATTTATTAGAGAGCTTAAGTAAGAGTTCTTAAGAATAAATAAGTTACTTACTAATTACTAACTAACGAATTCTCCTTTTAATACTCGTAATCCTGTATTACGAGTCGAGTAAGCTAATTAAGCTCTCTAACGCTAGACTAATATAGTAATAACTCGCTAAGCTAAAAAGGAACTATATAAGACTAATATTAACTTGATTTCCGCTACTTCTATATACTAGTTCTACTTAAAATAGAAATACCGGAAGATAGTCCCTAACGATAAATTAGAAGTTCTCGTTACTTCCCTTAAAGAGATTTAAGATAAGATTAAACGATATCAGGATGAGCTCGCTGCTATTACTATAGAATTATTAGCTCTCGATATAGGCCTATTACTAGAGGAAGCTCGCGAAGCTAAATACCGATAGAATAATAAGCTAATTACCGAACGCCTCCTCGAGAAGTAGAAGGAGTTTAGGGAGCTATTCTCTACTAAAGCCTCAGATAACTTAGTAGTAAGAAGACTTGCTATCGACTACGAAATTAAGCTTACTAGTGAAAATACGCTTATAACCGAACTTCTCCGGTATATACTAGACGAATACCTCGCTAAGGCTAAGCGTTATATTACTAAGAACCTCTATAAAGGCTTTATCGCACTATCTAATGCTCCTTAGGCTATACTAATCCTAATAGCTAGAAAAGCAGGTAATAGGCTACGATTCTATATTGACTTTCGTAAGCTTAACGAGCTTACTTAGAAGGATCCCTACTCGATTCCCTTAATCGATAAGATAATAGCGAGAATCTCTAAGGCGAAGATCTTCACGAAAGTTAATATTTAGTAAGCTTTTCATAAGATACGTATATCTAAGGACTCAGAGGATTATATTACCTTTCGTACTTGATACGGTATATATAAGTATAAGGTGCTTCCCTTCGGACTTACTAATAGCCTAGCTACTTTTTAATGTTTTATTAATAATATATTAATAGAGCACTTAGACTACTTCTGCTCGGCTTACCTTAATAATATCTTAATATACTCGGATTCATAAGTAGAGTATAATATCTATATTTATAAGGTTCTTAAGATTCTACGAGCTCACGGTCTATAAGCTAATATTAAGAAGTCTGAATTTAGTATTACTTATATGAAATTCCTTAGCTTTATTATTAGAGTTAATAGAATCGAAGTCGACCCTGAGAAGATCGAAGTTATTAAGAACTAGGAGTATACTAGTAATATTCGCGGCGTATAGAGCTACCTAGGGTTTTATAATTTCTACTAATAGTTTATTAAAGACTATAGTAGTATCTACTGACCGCTTATATTACTAACTGGAAAAGACGTCCCTTTTCACTTCGATAGAGCCTATAAGGAAGCATAGGAGCGTCTATAGCACGCTTTATAAATAGCTCCTATCTTATGTTATTACGACTTATTTAAGTAGACTAGACTTAAAATAGACTCTTCTGATAAGGTAGTAGCTAGCGTGCTCTTATAACTCTAAGATAATAGTATATTTCACTTAGTCGGTTTCTTTTTAAAAACTATAATCGATACGAAGCTAAATTACCTAATATACGATAAAGAGCTCTTAGCGATCTTCTGTTCCTTTTAATAGTATAAGCCTGAGCTACTAAGTGTATAGAAGATAGTCTATATCTATATAGATTACCGCGCCTTAGAGTACTTTATATTAATAAAAGATCTTAACGCCTGATAAGTATAGTAAGCGGAGTTCTTTGCCTAATTCTACTTTAAGATTATATACCGAACTAGAGTTATAAATACTTTAGTAGATATACTCTCTTATAGAGATTAAGACCTCTTTTTATTAGAAGCTAGGAAGCGAGCTCTACGTAACTAATAGATAATCCCTAACGATAAAATTAGTAACGAGATTCTCCAGGAGATAGTATCGACGTAACTCGCTGATATAGAAGTTAACTATAGTTAACTCTACTGCGCGGATTATAGTACTACCTCGCCTTTTAGTACTCGTGAGACCTTCTTACTAGTTGATTTAGTATTACTAGAACTCCTTGAAGAAGAGTTCCTAGTTAGTAAGGCCCTTGACGCTATATCGATAGTCGCTTATAATATCGAGAATTACGATATTATTAACTAAGTCTTTATAGTAAATAAGAAGTCGGAAGAGCTTAAACCTCTCCGCGAAAAGGCTTAGTAGTAGTACCCTAAGTATATAATAGCTAGCGGTAAGCTCTTCTTCTACGGACGTTTAGAGGTTCCCCTAGAACTACTAGAGCTCCGAATGACCCTGATTCGCTATATCCACGCTTAACCTCAAGTCGCGTACGCTAGGAATAGTAAGGTTAAGCTCCTTATTAGCTGTAAGTATCACTAGACTAGAATAATAGCTGATATTACTTATTATATCTCTAACTATAGCTATACCTATATAAAGGCGAGAAGAGATAAGACTCCTAGGCTACTCTACTCCCTACTGATTCCTGCGCGACTTTACTAGTATCTAACTATAGATTTTATAGAGCTACTATTAGATAAGAATAGTTTCGATACTAGCTTTATGATTATAGACTGACTATTAAAGAAACTAGTCTTAATTCCCTGCTATAAGACTATTATAGCGAAGGAGATAGCGACGCTATTCGCTATCTACTAGAGCTATTACTTTAGGATACTAGACTCTATAGTCTCTGACTATAGTCCTTATTTCGTATCGAGTTTCTGGAACGAATATTATCGTATTCTTAGCACTAAGATAAAGCTAATAATAGTATATAACCCTAATATCGATAGCTAGATAGAAGTTATAAATTAGTATATTAAATAGAGACTTCGCCTATTCTATACTTACTATTAAGATAACTAGAGCTTATTACTCCTAGTAATAGATATCGCGTAGCTTATACTTCCTCACGAGTCACTTAGTAATCTATCTCTGTTTCAGCTACTTAATAGCTATAAAGTAAGAACCTCCTAGGACCTTATTAATCTAATACCTCTAGTAACTGCTACCGAGGCTGTTAATCGAGAAGACGCTCTTCGTATAGCTACTCGAATAATAGCTACTACGGAATTCGCTAAATCCTCGCTTAAGAATCAATAGGACAAAATAGAGCGCTTAGCTAATCGTGGGCGCCGTGAGGTAGATTAGAACGTTAGAGATAAGGTTATAGTTTCTATAGTAAATTAGAAGATAGATAGACCTTCTAGGAAGCTCTCCGATAAGTAGTATAGGCTAGTAGAAGTACTAGAAAAAGTGAGAGAGAGTTAGAAGCTTAAGCTACTAGAGGAATAGTAAATCTACTTTGTTTTCTACTTATACTTGCTATGTAAATATACCGAAAATCCACTACTAGGGCAAGTACGGTAAATACTAGTACTAATTCAACTACTACCGGAGTAAGATAAATAGGAAATTAAAGCTATTTTAGGCTTAAGAGTCTCTCGCGGTACCTTATAATACTAAGTTAAGTGGACCGGAGCTAATGACGACCTTAAATAGTACCCCTGCTTAGACGCTATAATAGCTCCTTACTTGCTAAAGTATTTCTATCTACGATATCTAATAGTAAAAGGTCCCTTAAGACTCCTCCTAAAGTAGCTAGAGGTATATAATAATAGTATTAATAACTATAGTAAATTAGAAGACGATAAACCTATAATAGCTACTGCTCGTGTATAGTTTTTCAAGAGAGAGAGAGCGTAAGAGAGATAGTATTTTTCGAGCTTCGCAGACGAAGCTTTCTCGGAAGAGGAGGGGTAATATTATAGTCCGTACCGTAAGTAAGGTCTTAGTAGTCAGGTGCAGGAGTCTTAGCAGTCAGGTAGAGTAGAGCTTAGCGCTTAGTCAGCTACCTCTAAGATATATCGCGAGCGTCGAGGTCGAGTCTTCTACTCCCCTCTTTATCTTTTCTTCCCTTTACTCAGCGCACCCTTAAGGGCGAATACAACTCGTTATCTACTCCCTGTGCCTCTGCCGTAACATTCTTCAGATAATAAAAACTTAGGCTCAGCGTGTCTATAGGAAGTAATAGGAACGCTAAGGAAACGGTTCTCCCTGAGCAGTAGCGATAGCGGAGGGTTCGTTGCCTATAGAACACTCTCTAGGGGAGAGTTTTAGATATTCTTATAGCTATAAGTCTCCCTAGAAGTGCGTTTCCGAGCGTTTAGTAGTAGTCGTTTAATAATAGATATAGAGTTAGTAACTGCTTGAATATTAACAGGAGAGATAGTTACGTTTCGCTATACCTCGTACGCTTCTTAGAACTGATTAAGGCGTCTGTTTCGTTCGTTAGCGTCGTATTAATAGCGCTAGTAGATACGGTGTTTACGTAAGTCCTTGATTTCGATCGGAGAGCTATAAATATTACTAGGAGGAGTATATAGTAGCTAAATAATCTATCGTTTAGAGGCATCTAAGAGTACTTGATATTCCGAAAGCTAAGTCCTTCCGAGTATAATACTATAGTTTCCGAGAGTAGTAATAAGAAAGGGGGTAAATACCTGGACGCGGCGATCTACTATTAAGTTAAGTTGTTGGTATCACTCTGTCGTAGTACGTACAATCAAGTAGTCTGCGTGAGCCAAAGTATAGTGATAATAGTAGTAGTATTATCTGTTATATCGTGGCTGTCTTTCCTAGGTAGTCGAGACTCCGTAAGGGAGATATATCTGGCCGGCTAAACCCCGGTGCAGATACTCGACTAATACGTGACTATGGACAAAAATATGGACTAAAACTAGGAGTACTTTAAAGTAGCTCTAAACTATCTACTTCTCCGTATGAAAGTAACGCTTTTTGCCTTCTAGTAAGAGTAGTACTGTAGTATTACTCGTGTAGACGTATTATATAGTATATAGGTTTCTACGTGATCAGGTCTAAAGATTAGATAACTGAACTAAACGCCTTATAGGCTCTCTTCCGGCTTTAAGTTATCTAAATTCCCTCTATCTACTTATTCTATAGGCTTAATAACTAATTGATTCGTATATAATAGCTCCTTTAAAGCTCCGTTGCAATTTGTCTTAGTTATCGTATCCGCAGGGTTATCTGGCCCTACTACCTAAATCACCTCCGATATCTCTTTTCTTTCGTACGCTTAACGTAGATATATAAAGTTAATTATTAATCTCTTCTTTCTTATAGTATTAAGTCATACTACGCAGTCGTATAAAGACTTAGAATCGGTAACTATAAGTAAAGGTAGTATTATAATCTCTATGATCTATTCGATAGTAGTCTTAATAGTACCGGCTATATTAAAACCTTCTGATATAGCGTATAGTTCAGAGGCTAGTATAGATCTAGTAACTCTCTTATAGTAGACCGAAGACTAGTAAATAACGTTTACCTTATTATACTTATCTATAAGTACGTAGACGTAGCTAATTTAAGAGTAGAAGTCTTTTAAATTAGTAAATAAACCGTCGGTAAATACAATAAGTTTCAGAGACTTCTTATCTAATTTAACGTATCGGAGACTTTTACTATAGTTAAGCTTTTACTATAAGATTCTCTTATTTAAGAGCTTAAAGTCTTTCTCTATCGGATTTATAGTTTATACGGCAAAAGAGACGTTAAATAATACTTCCGGCTGAGAAATAGTTACTAGGTATAAACCTCTAGCTCTCTAGGCGGTAAATTACTCGATTTAGGTAAGACCTTATTATATTTCTCCACGGGAGTTAGTAAGATTAACTAGTTCTTTCTTAATTAGTCTTAGCGTCTTATCGTACGATTATTGAGATAATCGAATAGAGCTATTAGTTTCTAAGGTAATATAACCTCTATTAAAGTCAATTAGGTATGAAATAGTTAATTGCTCTCTCTCGTTCGACTTAAATCCAGCCTTATGTAGCTCTCTTTCTTCTGCGTCTATAAAGGTCTTATTACTAACGAAGAAGGTATTATTAATCTGAAGACTAAGAGCTCCTGTACTAGCTTTATTACCTGAAACAGATAGTAGGCACGTATCGAACGTCGATAGTACTATATGGAGTTTCTTAACCTTATGTCTATAGTATGTACCGAACCAATAGTTCGCTGACTCTAGTATACTGTATATAGGCCTAACGCACCGCAAAAACTAATATAGCTAAGTCAAAATCTCCTTTAGAGAGCGCACGAAGAAGTCACGTATTAGGTATAACGTAGACTGAGTATAAGCTTATATAATATCATAGCTATATACCTTAAACTCAGGGTATATAACTGCGTATACTAGTAGTAGTCGTTAGCTAACTTGTTGAATAATCGGTAATATAATAAGTACTTAGTTCTTTCCAGAGTCGTTATATACTTATATAACTAGTCTAGACTTCTCATAGGCTTTCTGTATACCTTCAAATTTAGTCTAGTCGATGAATTTAGCGTTAAAAACCCTAGCTCCGGCTAGTAATTCGTCTTTATAGACTAATTTAAAGATCCCTATAGCGATTAGACTATTAATCTCCTTACGTCTTAACGTAGCGTATTAAGGTTCTACTACTAGGAAACTAATAAATAATTTATTTATATAATTTAAGAAAACTTTAATGTTATTACCTCTAAATCGAATTAGCTTTCGTCGATCTCGATGAGGTTGCTTCTTTAGTACTAGTATAGGTCGATTTGACTTAGTAGTACTAAGTGACGGTACTCCTGGGAGTAAGATAGGGGGTAGTAAGAGTATAATTTTAGGTATAATACTCTCTGGTTTATTAGAATCGATATCTTCTTTGTACTATAGTTTAATCGACATAAAGCGAAAGGTTATTGGTCCGCTATCGATTTCTACTATATAGTTCTCTCTATCTATAGAAATAAGTAGCTAAAGTCTATCCCAAAAGCTTTTTTCTTTCTAAACTAGTATTAGAGAGTTCAATAGAAGGTCTCTTACTACTATAGAACTAGGTCCATTTCGAGTATTTAGGGTATTATTAACTTACTAACGACTCTATAGTTTGCGAATCTCTTCTATAGCCTTATGAAGTATAGTAGCTCGTTAGGAGACTAATAGTGAAGGTATGTCTATCTCTACTATTCTAGGATATACTCTAAATACTAGTAAAACAGGTATAATTCCACTAGGTCCAGAAATATAGTTAATTACGTGGAATACTATCTATAGTGCTATATCTTGACTAAGGTGCGGTAATTCCTTACGAATTATCGTATAAGCTCTCTTCAGAGGGCCGTAGTATCTCTCTACCTTACTAATAGAGTGGTAAGCCTCTATAGGTATAACTTTGACTATAGAACTCTCTATCTTAGTACTCTATACGAATTCTTTTAATTTAAATTACGTACCTGCGTCTATAACGATAAAATCCGGTGGTCTAAGGTAGGTATCTATCTATACCTACTTAAATCGGTTCTATACGTATTCTATAGATATATTAGTAAGAAAACCTCTGTTCTGAAAAGTAGTACTTTAATCGATTATATATAAGACTTATCGACTATCTAGTTATATAATATTGATTACGACTTCGTAATTAAAGTATATATTATCGGTATCATAGAGCTTAAACTTAAATCTGCTTAGTAATCTTCCGTATAGCTAGTAGTACTTATAGAGCTTAGTAAGCTCCTTTAGTACCCCTGAGTTATACTCGTGACCGGCCTATTGTAGTAAATCTTCTAGCTTTCTTACTAAGGGGTGTCCGAATCGGTAGTAAAATCGACGTAAATCCGTCTCTATGAGTACTTTTATATTCGACTAGAAACACTCCGTAATATACGTCTTAAGTAACTCCTTCTAGAGTAAGAAGAGGTAGCTAAATCTGCGTATAACTAGTATATCTTCCTATAGTATAACGAGTATATTACGAAGATTATCTAATATAACTCTGAGCTTATCTATATCGTCTAAATAGAGTAGAAACGGGGTATCTATAGCTATAACCTTAAATTAGATCTTTCTAATTGGAGAAGGTATAATTACTATATTAATAGAAGTAGCTTTGCTAATACCGAATTTGACGTTTATTCCACGGGAAGGCAAGAGTTCAGCCTTATATAGAGCCTTATAAGCTTCGTATTAACCTTTACCTACTATAGATACCTTTACTGCTCTAGTATCGATTATAATTCTATGAAAAACTAACGAATTATATCGGGAGCTACTTACTATCGTCTCTGCGGTTAAGTTCTCTTCTGTAGCTTCTTCGGCAGTATCTAAGAGGTGTTTAAAAGCCGTATTTACTAGGGTTTCTATTATTAGCTATGCGGCTACTACTAAGACAGGTCCTATGGAAGTTATAAATAGAGCTTCCGGCTAAGCGTCGGAATCGTAGTCTGTATTGCTCCCGGCTTCATATAAGGTAAAAGTAGTAGCTATATACTCGTTTTCTATACCTTTATACTCTACGACGTATTATCTATATGCCTTCTTAAAGACTCTTCTAAAGTTACCTTTAAACTTAGAAGAGTTCTTCGCCTTGAACTTCTCCTTAGCCTTCTCTCTTTCTTCTACTATATAGTCGAAGGACATGTGATCCGTAGTATTATATACCTAGCACTTCTTAGCGTTACCTTCCTTATCTAGCGTATTTATCTTCTTCTCTCTTTATATTCTGAATCGCCCTTTACTATCTCCCTTCTCTCCGTATACTTATCCTTTCGTAATCGCTTCGGAATTTTCGATTAGTATAGAAGGTAGTACTAGTTATAGGGTATATATGCTCGTAGTTAACGATAAAGGTTCTGATAGAAGTAATCGTCTTTTCAGTAGAAGTTATAAGTTAAGCTAGAGTAATTTAGCAGGCTTCCGAGCTTTAGCAGGTAGTAATAACCTTATTTATAATAAACTTCTTATAGCGTAATTCAAAGGGTATACTATAATATAGCTCTCTAATCTGCATAGAGAGTATATTAAAGTACTCTAAAGTCGTCTTTCTAGGGTTCTTTTCCTTAATCGATTTAAGAGTAAGAAGATTCTATATAATCAGGGAAGATCTACTAAACTCCTCGCTCTTAAACTGATCTATTATATTCTTCAGTATAGTATCGAATTTAATAATCAGAGAGGTTCTAGGGATACTATTCAGACTATAATAGTAGTATTAGAGAGCAGCGCCTTTTAGTATTAATAGAAACGCCTTACTATACTCCTCCGGTGGAATCTCGGCTCTTAAGCAGGCGTTATAGAATATTCTGACCTTACTACTGAAGCTATCTCCGTCTCCCTTGAATTTCATCTCTTCTGGAAATATACAGGAGAAGCTAGCGATCTCCTTTCTATACGACTTCTCCTTCTCCTTCTGTACTATATTATAGTACTCTCCCTCTCCTCCTCTAGCTCCTTAGTAGCTATCTCCTCCTCCTCCTCCTCCTCCTTAGGAGCCTTCTCCTCCTTAGTAGCTTCCTCCTCCTCTAGCTCCTCCTCCTCTACTCCCCGTATTCTTCGGTATACGCTTTCTATAGTATCGCTGCTCTTCTCTATTCTAGTCAGAGGAGGTCTCTTTATATTACTATACTTCTTCGGTAGAATTTCGGTCTTATTATAGAGGTTCGTAGTATTCTTTATTAAAGTCGAATTCACTAATAGGAAGTAAGCCGAGTATAGTATAGCGTCTTTAACATAGTCTATAGAACTCCTTCTTTGATCTCTTATACTCTAACTCGTCTTATTAAGTAGCTATATCGTTTATTATCTCCTTCTCTCTCTTATCTCGCTATTACTACGCAGATATCTGCTTCTCTAGTACTAGTAGGTTTAATACTATATACTATAGCCGTGTAGAGAGTATCTTCTCTCCTACTATACCCTCTAGTTCCTTTAAGGTCTAACTACTACGTATAGTATCCTATGGAGTATATAGAAGCTTATATAGCTCCTGCGCAGGTTCGTCGCCTTCTTCGATAAATATACCTTTAGTACGTAGGGTGAATATAAGGTTATTATTTAACGATTTCTTAATAGATTTAAAAGAGTCTACTATCTAACTTTCGTATATCTCCTTAAATAAGGAGTATAAGGGTCTATCTACGTAATCGGAGCTCTTGATTTATCTGATAAGACCTTCTTCCTGTTTCTGTATAGTCTCCGGTTCTAGTGGGTCCTTACCGGCAGGTATATCGAAAGCACTAACCTCGGGGGTATTATTATCTCTTATTATATTGAAGGTCTGATTTATATAAGTATTTTAGTATTATTCCGAGGTTGTTTAGAATAGTAGTTATAGAGTTATTCTTAAGTGTTATATAGTAGTAGGAAGCGCTAGCGTAGCGCGTTCAAGTTTTGACTTCGAGTTTTCGGCGCAACTTAAAAGCGCGTTCTTTGAAGTCGGGTTGCGGTGGTAATCGAAGTACGTAGAAGGTAAGTACGTAGGTAAGTACGTAGAAGGTAAGTACGTAGAAGGTAATAGTAGTATAATATACTAGAATTCGAATCCTTTAACTATATCGCAGGTAGAATCCAGGTAAATTATCTTAGTAATTCAAGTTAAATAGTATAAAGGAGACCGTGTCTTCTCTAGTACTTGAGCTGTTGCCGTAGTAGATATCTCTACTCTTTAAGGTTACTAGCGCGCTCTTTTCAGTAGTCGAAATTCTTAGAATTTAACTGCTTTTAAAGAGTGAAATGATCTATACGTCTATTGATTAATATTAGTATCACTCTGTTATAGTACGTATAATCAAGTAGTCTGCGTGAGCTAAAGTACAGTGATAATAGTAGTAGTATTATCTGTTATATCGTGGCTGTCTTTCCTAGGTAGTCGAGACTCCGTAAGGGAGATATATCTGGCCGGCTAAACCCCGGTGCAGATACTCGACTAACACGTGACTATGGACCAACATATGGACTAACATAAGTATTATATAGTAGCTAATTATACTACTATTAACGCTATTAAAACCTTTAATAAGGATTACGTTTAGTAGAGAGTAAATTGAAAGTTTTAGAAAGAAAGAAAGAGATTTAAGAAAAGAACGATTAATAAAACAGTATCTATTAGCTCTAGAATTAAGAAGTACGGGTAGCTTATACGAAAGTCTATTCTTAGTAAGAATAGTACGCGTAGTAAATAATTAACTACTAAGAAGCTTCGTAAGGTTAAGATATCGTATATCTCGTATACTACCTAAGAAGAAGTCTTTCCCTAGGTATATTCTTTTACTAGCAGAGGTTTAATATACTCCTAAGCGTCGTTATACGTATCTTCGTTATTATTATCTTCTGACTCGCTATTAATATCGTTATTAGTATTATTCGCGTTAATACGATATAGAGTATTAAGTCGAGCTAACGATAAGCGTAAGTATAAGGTAGGCATGAAGTGATAAGGAGTATTCGCTAGCGATAGAGCTTGCGGAGTGTCGCTTCGTACTTACTATAGTATATAACTCGTAGAGGTTTAATTACTAGTCGTACTAGTATTCTCGGGAGTAAGAAGGCCTAGTTACGAATAAGAAGAAGAGTTAGTAATACGGCGCTAGAAGAAGGTATTAATAGGGCGTTCCCGAGTCGCGCTAGCCTTAGCTGAAGACTCGGAATAGTAAGTCTTTTCGATGAATTAACCTTGATCTTCAGCTTATATAGCTTTAACGTATTCTTCTAGTATTCTTAACGTTCTATACTATTAGAAGAGCTGTTTCCGAAGCCGTAAGGCTAGCTTCTCCTATAAGTCTATTTTCAGAGTCGATTGATTATTTATACTAGCTTTACGAGCTAGCGTATAAAACTCGTAGTAGAATATCCAGAAGGTCTACTTATAATCTATCCTTAGCGCTAAGTAGCTAGCTCTTGCAGTTTATTAGTCGTATAGATTCGATAAGAAAGAGATAAGTTAAGTAATTATATTAAGTGAATCGATTATATTACTTTCCTTATTATATTCTAGTTCTAAGAATAAGAGTTCTAGGTAAGTTCTAGCTATTCCTTATGTTTAATTAAGTAACTAATCTTTATAGTGATCTTTATTAAGGAAGTAGCTAGAGTAGCGCCGGAGGGCGTTACGTATCTATACTTCCCAGAGTTTTAGAGAGTAGTCGATTCTATCAGAGAGCTTATTTAGAAAGTTCGGAATCTTCTTAATACGTATAGCGTATAATATTAATAATATTCCTCCGGTAGATTATTCTCGACAGCGATTATCAGGCGTAGGAGTAGTATTATCTTCTTTAATTAAGTATAGTAGTATTATACGCGATTGAACGTTATTAAACGATATAGACTTAATAGAACACTAGGTAGTTAACTAGCGTAGTTCCCGGAACTCGTCCTATAACTAACGTAGTTCTGCAGATAGGTCTGCATTTGATTATCTCTCCTCCGCGAGTCTTCTCTCTGCCTCTTGCAGCTAGTAAGCGCGGTCTTCCTATGAGTTACTTATAGTTACTATTACTATAGGAGTATTATCAGGAAGGTTTAGTAACTTAGTGAGTTCGTTAATTATAATAGGAGTTAGAGAGCTTAACTCGGATAAGGCGTCGTCGCGAGCACTCTCTACTATAGAGAGAGGTGGATTACGGTAAGTATTACGAGTCGCCGAAGAATAAGTAGAAGTAGAGGGAGTTAGAGAGCTAGTTATCGATTTATCGGACTTAGGTTACTTCTATTTAAGTGCTATTCTTCAAGTTTATACTTAGTATAAGCCTTCTCTATATAGCGTAGTCTCCTGCGTTTAGTAGCTCTAGGCATAGAGGTATAATATAAGTAGATATTTATTATCTTCCTAGACGTAAGTAAAAGAGTTATAGATAATATGACGCTTACTCTAGAAAGGTCTCACGTATTACCTAATAAGTAAGACCTTATATTATATAGAACATGAAGTAGTAAGAATTAACTTAGAATCTATAACTAAGGAGTGAAGAAGTAGAGAGAGAAGGGAAGTATATATATGAAAAGGGGCCCCTAAACTCTACTCGTGTAATATAATGATCACTTGGTACGCTGAGGTAAATAGGCATAATAGAATAGTAGAACAGTCGCTGGAGGTTCGCTGGTAATAATCTGGTTAATATAGAAACTAATTACTAAGGAGAGAAAGTTCTTCCTTCCTCTCTAATTCTGAAATACAGGAGTAAGAGGCACTAGGCGTATAGACTTATTATAATATCTCCCCTCTTAAACACTTCTATCCTAGAAGTAAAAGCGTTAAAATACCCTAGCTAGCGATACTTCAGCGAGGCGCCGGCGAGGTATTCCTTTCAGGATTCACCTTTATTCTGATTCTTCTTTATTATTAGTAAGGCTAGAATACAGGGCATAGCGCTAGGCAACTCCTCTATATAACTCTTAACTTTCTCTCTTCTCTCCCTTCTTAAATAACTAATAATAATAATAATAACTATACGTAAGTTATGAATATAAGGTATTAGGTAGTACTAACTTGACCTTTTAGCTCCTAAGAACCTTCGTAAGCGTGCCGCTAGTAGTTCGCTTAAAGATACCCTTCTTTCTAGTAATACTTTTACCCCTATTAATAAGGGAAAAACCGTAGTCGCTAGCGGGTTATCGACTAAGCGCTAGCGAGCGGAAGATAATAACGAGAATACTAAAGGCGAGCTAAGCTAAGATAGTAGCCCTTCTGCCCGTTATAATAAGACCCTCTATACTAGTCGAAAGAATACGTAGATAAAGTCGAAGGCTCGTACTAAGGTGAATAAGGAGATACTACGTCCGGAGACTTACTTGCGATACGCCAGCGAGTATACTTTATTCCCTAAGTTGAAGTGCACTTTAGCTCCTAACTCCGTTACTAGTAAGTATATAGACTATATTAAGAAGAGTAAATCTTACGAGGATATAAGTATAAATTTCCTCTCTCTAGCGAATACTTAGCTAATAGCCGACGAGGTTCTAGCTATCCTAATAGGTATTCTCAGCTAACTATAAGACGTAGCTTTAAAAGTAGTAATAAGCGAGAGTTCCGGAGAAGTATTAAAGATTACCTAAGTACGCTTTAATATAGAGAAGAAGCGGGCTAATTACACTTCTAAAGTTAGTAATACTATAGCTATTAAATCTCCTTAGAAGCTAGTTATTAATTCTAATGCCGAGCTATCCTCTAGTATTATATCGGCGATCGCTAAAGTATCTGGGCATACGCTACGCTCTATAGCTAAAGTTACTACTACTATTAATATCATAAATACTACTCTTCTAGAGGAAATTCGTAGTCTCCGCATAGTATAAATCAATCTCTTTAGCGAGTTCCTTACTAATCTTTAGCGAAGGACTTCTGTACTATTTATACTAGATTCTTTCTATAGGTAGCTTTACTAGATACGTAGCTAGAGATTAATAGAGAGGAAGTCCCGGATAAGGATATAGATACTACTAATTAGGAGGTTACTAAGTAAACTTTCTTTAGTAATATATCAGAGTTTATCCGGCGAGAGCTAGTTTACTAGCGATCCGTATAGATAATAAAACCTCTTTTTCCCCTTAGACCTCTACTAGATTTATAATCTCTAATATACCTTTAAAACTATAAAACCCTATAAGAAAAAATAGAAAAGTATATATCCTTTTATAAGTATTATTTCACTTTCGCCGGCGTTTCGCTAGTCTTTCTATAGCGTTTTAATATTTTAAAGCTTTAATTTCTTTCTAGAGTCCTTAGAGGTTTTCTTTTAGCTCCTAAGAATTATAAGCAGAAGTAAACTCCTTCTATCTTACTAGGAATTATTCTCTCTCTCTAACTACTCGCCGGTCTAGTAAGGAATCGATCTCCTATGATTCTTCGCTATCGATAAGGTCAGGTTAGATAACCTCTAACGACTCGCCGAGCCTTTACTAGTATAGTTCTAATAGTAAGATATAGAAGACGTTATATAGCCGACTATACTTAGTAGGTAAATCCAATCAATATACTTACTTTCTAATTCTTTTACTAATCTTAAATAGCCTTAGAAATTAGTAGTTTAGCTTCTTACTCGATCGAATAGTTTTAATATTCTTTACTAAGAGTAGGACTTATTAATCTACTTTAAATTCAACTAGTCGATAGTTCTTATTATACTACTTCGCTTAGGTTTCTTTAGTTCTTCGCTAGCTATTCTCTAGCTCTTAGCGTTTCTTAACTACTTCTTCTACTCTTTCTTTAGTAGTAGGTATCTCCCCTCTTATAGGATCGTCCTCGATACCCTAGTAACTATCTAGCGTAATTCTATACCTAGCCTTATTTAGAGTTATTCTAATAGCCTTATAATATATATTTATATACGCGAATTTCGCTATAAGTAATAGGTCCACCTAATTGTCTTGAAGATAGTATACGAAATACTATAGCTATACTTCTATAGCTTAGTTTTATCGTTCCGTTTACTTATTAGTTTATAGGTAAAACGCCATCGAAAGACCTCTTATTATTCGGAGGTAGAAGTATACCTCTTACTAGAACTTAGAAGTAAAAACAGAACCTCTATTAGTAATAATAACCGCAGGTAATCCGTAGTCCTTAAACTAATAGTCGATAAATAGCCGAGCTAAGCTTAGCGTATTAATTATCTTTAAGTAAGGAATATACTCTATATCTTTAGTATATCTATCGATAATTACTAGTAAACTATCGGAGATTCTTCTTATAGAGCTCCCTTTATAAGGTAGTAGATCTATAATAAAGTCTATAGTTATAAACTTAAACGGCTTACTTAGCTAGCTAAGCGCTTATATCTCGCCGGCTATCTTTATTCTTCTTACCTTTATCTTTTAATAAATATCGTAACTTTTAATATATTCTTTAATATCTAGCTTCATCTTCTACTAATAGTACTTTCGCTAGATAAGCTTTAGCGTCTTATCTTAACTAAAATAGCTTATAGTTAGATTATTATAGTATATCTTTATGATTTTAGTACAGATAGCTTTATCTAGCGGAATATAAGCCTTTCGCTGGTATCTAAGTAGTCCTTTGCTATCAATACTCTAATCTATATCCCCGGTTTTCTATAATCTAGCTAACTTCTTAATAGTAAAGGCGTTCCTTTTCTATAGCTTTATAAGCGTTAAGAGAAGTGAGTTCGATTTAGGGTTTACTATTTCGGTTCTTATAATTCTCGCTATAAAAAACCGTAGTATAGTATATCCATAGCTATACTAGCTAGCGCCTAGCTCCTCGCTAGCGCCTCTTAAGAGGGTATCTAGACCTCCAAATAAGTTCTATCAACTATTAAGCTTTATAAGTATATATCGCTAGTTAGGCGTAGAGGTCGTATCTATAGCCTCGATCGATACTCCTTTTAAAGAAGTATTATTAGTAAGTTATAGAATCTGAGTTAATTAGTACGATATACTATCGTTCGAACGCCAGTTACTCTCTATTATATCGCTAGCTTTACTAGGTACGTAGATTAACCTATCTTTAATTACATTTCGTAGCTTATTTTATAAAGTAAGGAGTATAATATTTTCCTTATCTTTCGCTAGCTTATAATTAGGCCTTCTCGACAGTCTATTAGCGGGATTATTTTTCCTTTATCTATAACTTAATATAAAGTTATACTTAGATAGCTCTAGAGCCTATCTAGCTTATCGCTAGCTTAATACTATCGTAGTTATAAAGTAACAGAGGTTACTATAGTCTATTAATACCTTAACTAAGGCTATACTACCTTCAAGGTAATACCTCTAGTATATAAAATACTTAATAATTATAAGGAGTTCTTAGTTATATACTTTATAATTCAACTCAGCAGGTTCTAGCTTTTTACTAAAGAACGCAATAGGGTACTAGATAGCCTTTTCCCCTTCTTTCGCCGGCTACTCTCTAGGCTAGGAGAGAATTCCCGTAATAATAAACCTAGAAGCGTTAGTCTCTAGCTTTCTTAGCTTTAGTAGATCGAAGTGCATAAGAAAAGGTACTATAGTAAACGTATCTTTTAACGTATTAAAAGCTTCCCTTTCTATAGTACTCTATCTAAAAGTAAGAGTAAGTTACCCTTTCTTCTTATTACTTATTAAACTTATTAGAAGTCGGGTAATCGCCGAGAATCTTATGATAAATCGCTAGTAGAAGTTTATAAAACCGATAAAGACTTATATATCTCTAATACTTTCAGGCTCTAGCTATTCCCTAATAGTATCTATCCGGCTTATATCTATTAAAACGCTAGCTAAAGAGATAATATATCCTAGAAACTTTATACTTTTAGTATTAAAGGAGTATTTTAATAACTTAATAAAGAGGTTTATATATCGAAGTCTCTCGAGTACTTAGTAGACGTATTATTCATATTATAAGGAGTCGGCAGAATAGATCAAAATATTATTAAGATATATAATATAAGTAATATCGACGAGGCGCGCTAGCGTATCGTTAATAAATACCTAGAAGGTCGCTAGTACGTTTAATAGTCTAAATAGTATAACTTAATACTCGTAATACCTATATCGGGTACGAAATATAGTCTTCTATTTATTACTCTAGCGAATTCGGATATAGTAATAAGCGTTTTATAAGTCTAGTTTAGTAAATACTCTAGTATCCCGGAGCTTATCTAGCGTTTCGCTAATTAATAGTAAAGGGTACTAATCCTTAATTATAATTTTATTTAGAGCTTAGTAATCGATATATAATCGAAGGCTATTATCTTTCTTAGGTATAAAAAGAATAGGTGCACTTATAGGACTCTTACTCTTCCTTATCTAACCCTTCGCCTCTGATAAGTCGAAGTATTCCCGGAGAACCTCTAGTTCCTTCTTAGAGAAGTTATAAATTAGAGAATAAGGTATCTTTAATCCTAGTTCCAACTCGATAGCGTATTAATAGCCCTCTAATAGGAGTAGCTCGCTTCCTTTCTCCTTAGAGAATACGTCCTTAAAGTTACTATATATAGAGGGAATAGTAGGCGTATCGCCGGTATCTATCTAGCGTATCGTACGCAAGTTAGGTATTATAGCGTATATAGGAGATTTCTATTCGCTAATAAGAGTCGCAAAAGCTCGAGGTGCTATAATATTAAGGTTATTAGAGTCCTTCAAATTATAAGAGAACCTCTACTGCTTATTCTTAAAGCTTATCTAAGGATCTATATCCTTTAATTATAGCTACCCTAATATCAGGTCTATATCTAGTATATCGATAACTCTTAGCCGAAGAGTATTAACTCTAGTCTATTTAATCGAATCAGCTATCTCTACTTAGGCGACTATAGTACTGAAGATAACGCTTTTATTCCGTGAAAGTGTCTAGAAAGTCCTTAGTCTTTCGCTAGTAAGTTCAAGCTCGTATTCTTTAGTGACTAGTCTTAATATAAAGTTATCTTCTATTCTACTATTAATAAGGGTAGTTATCGATTTCCACTTACCTTAGGATAGAATCTTTATTTGGATTTCTATCTTATTATCTAGTAAACTCGATCCGGATATAGAAAATACTACGAGTTATAGCTTTCCTTAGCGTTTATCTTTAGTATCGCTAGTATTTAATTTTAGATAGTTCGGAGAGATATATCTATATTTATTATAAGAATAGTACTAAACCTTAGAGATATCCCGTCTTATTAGCTGATCCCTAATAGGGATACTATTTAGATCTTTCCTCTCTTCTTATCTTTATTAGCTCTTATCTTATTAATCGTTAGTTCTTTACTAGTACTTATACGAGTTATCTTTCTTCGCGTTTAACTTCTTATATTTCTACTCTTTAGGTTCCTTCTATCTTTTATTACTATTAGTACCTCTAGATAAGGTATAAGTCTCTTAAAGAGTAATAGTAGAAATAACTTAGTCTCGGGTCTAAAGTCTATTAGCTTAGCTATTCTCGACGATTTTCTAGCGAATCTCCGGGCGGATCTTATTAAATAAGATATCTTATAATTAGCGCTTAGTAAAAAGTTCGAGTTATTCCTCTTTTTCTTTAAGGTAATTCATAAACTCCCTAATTAGTTAACCTAGCTTTTAGTAAGCGTTCTCGTGGGCCTATAAGTTAGCTACTCTTTATAAGATAGGAAGTAGCTAGAGATTCGCTAGGAACTCTTTATAACTTTCTTAGGTTATCTTATAAAAGGTATCTAGAGTATACTTCCTAAACCTTTCTTAGGCGTTCGCTAGTTCCTTATAGAGTAGTATTACTACTTATTTAATCTTAACGAGATCAGTTAAGTACCTTTTAGTATCGTAGTCGAAGACTCGGTTGTAAGCCTATAAGTACTTAGTAAGCTCTCTTTAGCTCTTGCTCTCGTATTCCGGTGGAATTATATATTTACTTTTATCCCGGCGAGGAATTAGCGATTCTTTAGGAGCTACTAATCGACTAGTATCTCTCTCTATACTTAGGGTAGGGTCTTCGGATATATAAGCTTAGTAGAGTCGTACTCTTATAATAGCTTCCGGAGGGTATTAAGTAAGGTCTTCGCTAAATATTCGTTAGTACTTAATTATAAAGTTATCTAGGATATTATTCCGTTTCTTTAGCGATCAGAGTTTCTCTTATAGAACTAAAAGGTTATCTACTAGTATATCGCCGGGTATTATCTAGGCCCTAATAGAGTCGTCTTAGAGTATAAGTCGGGTTAACGTAATAAAGGATTCTCCGCTTTAAGCTATTATAACTATTTAGGCTAATATTAAGTAAAAGTAATTAGAATATAATAATCACTTAGTACGCTAAAGTAAATAAGTATAATAGAATAGTAGAATAGTCGCTAGAGGTTCGCTAGTAATAATCTAGTTAATATAGAAACTAATTACTAAGGAGAGAAGGTTCTTCCTTCCTCTCTAATTCTGAAATACAGGAGTGGGAGGCACTAGGCGCACAGACCTATTACATGTAATCTCGCTTAGTAGTAAGTGTTTCCACTAATAGGGGGAAATCTCTAATCTGACTAGTCGTCATATAAAGTAGCTAAGTACTAGTAATAGATAAAGGAATCCTTACTATCTTATCTGCTTCGGATAAGAGTACTAGCAGGAGTAGCAATTACAAGTGTATTATTTTATATCTGATACGAGTTCTTTCTAGTAGTAATAGATAGAAATCATCTTAGTAGTCTTACGAGTATTTAAATAAGTAGAGGAAACTTAATCGTGGACTTCGCTAATTAAACAGGTATATAGCAGGGTATAGCGTTATATATATAGATAACTATTATAAAGTAATAAACTATTATTAATAATATAACTATTTCCTAATATATCCTATTTATTAAAGAATAATTCTTAGTTAAATGAGTATAGTTTCTCGATTAAATTAAAAGAGTTACGTGCGGGTTCCGATAGCGTATTAGTCCCTAGCGATATTAGGTATATATAACTAATTTAATTAATATAATATTTAGCTAGTTCCGCGTTAATCCTAAGATCTAAGTAATTTGAAAGTAATAAAACCTGAGATCTATTATCCTATTTCTATTATTCCTATATCCTTAGATCTTATTCCTTATAGCTAAGGATATTAGCTTTAGCGTTATCTTTACTAAGCGTATATATAATTTAGAAGTTGAATTCGGAAAGGAATTCTATCTATCTAGCTTACTTACTAGTTAGGACCTTAGTAGTTATAAAGTATTCTAAGGATCGATAGTCTATATATACGCTAGTATAGCGTTATAGAGATATAAGTTCTAGTCTCTATTTCCGGAAAAACTTAATAATAATATATAATTCCTTATTATAAATCTCCTAGTTTAGTTCGTATCTATTAAGAACATAGGAGTAGAATCTAATTAGATACTACTAGTTATCTTCATATAATTAGGAGATAACTCTAGCTATTATACTATCAGAGGTATTAGTTTCTAGTTTAGTCTATAATTTAGGGTCTAAATAATATAGTTTCTATATCGATAGTAGCTACTAACGTAACTCGTCGAAGGACTTCTTATAATCATTAGTGAAATTCCATAGTACTATAAGCCTAATAAGTATTAAGAGAGGTTTAGCGATAAGGCCGAAATTCCGAATAAATTAATAGTAGAAACTATAGAATCCTAGGAAGGATTTTATAGCTATTATCGTTTCAGAGTACTTCTAGTCTACTAATAGTACTACTTTCTCGGGGTCTAGCTCGATTCTATTAGTAATAATAATATATCTAAAGTATTTAGTCTAAGTAATATAGAATTCGCTTTTCTTAATATTTACTTAGAGTCCGGTATCTATTAAGTATTATAATACTAATTTAATATATTCCTTATATTCCTAGAGCGTTTCCGAGTATATAAGAATATTATCTAAGTAAGCTATATAGAAATCGTCTAGGTAATCTAGTAATATATCGTTTATATATCGTTAGTATATATTAAGTCTATTATAGAGCCTAAAAAGTAATACTTTATATTTATAGGATCTGAAGCAGGTTCAGAAAGTAATATACTCCTCTGATTTAGGGTCTATATAGATATAGTTAAATACTACCCGGATATCTAGTTTAATAAAGATTACTACTTTAGATATACGAGTTAAGAGCTTATTAATCCTAAGTATTAGATAGGAATCCTTTCGAGTGATCGTATTAAGCTTATAATAATCGATATAGAAGCGTAATCCTCTATCGGCCTTCCTAACGAATAGTATAAGTAATACGAAAGGAATTTAGCTAGATTCGATAAATCCCTTATCTAAGTTCTCTATAAGATACTCCTTAGTTACTTATAATTCCTCTATAGATTACTAATATAAAAGCGAATATATATTAAGTAATAGTTCTTCTAGAATAATTTTATAATCGTATAAGCGATATAATAGAAGAATATTAGAATCCCGCTTAGAGAAAGCCTCCTTAAGGGTATAGTACTATTCTAGTAGCTTTTCGGATACGAGTTATTTAGTATTAGGATCCTTAGGGGAGTTACTATTCAGATAATCTTATAAGAAGTAGTTTATCTTATAAATACTAATAAAGAATAATTCAGAGCTTTTATATTTTATATTAAAGTGAAAAGCTATAGTATTATTTTAGTAAATCGGAATTAGTTTCTAGATCCTTAGAGGTTAAGAGAAGCACTTATAATAGGGTTTTAGCGCAAGTACTTTTCTCGATGAATTCGGAGCGGAAAAGAGTTCGGATTCCTTAGCGATAAGCGGAAATAAGTTAAATAATAAGGATAATACGTTAATATATTATATTACTATTATTTAGTATAATTAGCATTAGTCTAGCTAATTTATAGCTAAGTCTTACGCGTTAGTATTAATTTAGTAAGATCGATTAATACTAAGTTTACGAGACAGTAGAGTTATAATTATCTTCTTATTATACTAGAGGGTAACTAGATAGTATTCCAGCTATAATAGCTTATAGTAAAGCGTATCTAGCTTAACCTGAAATCGTCGTATCTATTTAATACTAATAATTATATCTTATTATCCTAAATCGAGGAGAATAAAAAGGTAGTTATAAATACACTTACTATTAATAGAAAAGTATAAACGTATAAAATAGGTAATATAAGTTCTAATAAACTATTAGAACCTACGTATTAGAATAGAATAAAGTAGTAGCTCGATTCTAATACTAAGGGCCCCTGATAGTCGTCTAGTAAGAGTATAATTAATAAATAAATAACTATTCGCTCCGGTATCGATTAAGCTATTTATAGAGACTCCTAGCCTATTTATACTAACTATAATCAGGTATATAAATTACTTATCTCTTATTAGGGAGTTTAGGTTAAGATTAGAGAGATTATACTTATATAGACTTAAGAAGGAGTTTTTACTTAAGCTTTATTATTTCCTTTTAGTATTAGTCTAGATTCGAAAGGTAAGTCTTCTACTACTTCCTCGGTTTCTCTTTTCTCTTTCGGAAATTTATTAATTAATTGAACTTTAGGCGGGTTAGGGCAGTCTGATTTAATATAACCGAGCTATCTATAGTCGTAATACCTAAGAAGTTCTCCGGTTGAGATAGTAGGGCGTTTTAGCGTGAAAGGAGTACTAGCTTATACCGGGGTAGAAGTACGTATATATAGTACAGGAGTAGTTTATCGAGAGGCTAAGCTTAGGGACTAGTAAGAAGTAGAGCTAGTAGTAGTCGTAGTAATAATAGTAGGCTTATAGTACTATACCTAAGCGATAGCTTTCTTAGGATAGATACGTTCTGAGTTATAGTAACGCTTAGTATTAAAAGAAAGTAAGGATCTAACTATAGAAGCGTAATCCTTATTCTATATTAGTTTAATAATAAGGGTTAAAGCGCGTAAGGATAGTATAATCTTATCTTATATATAGAAGAATTACTCTTTCTTTTCAACTTTACCTTAGATAATAGCGCTTTGAAATCGACTACGAAACTCAGCGAAAGTCTCGCGGGTATAGCTAAGTTATTATATTTCCAGGCGATAGAAAGCGTTATAATAGTTATCTTCTTCTAAACTAGTAAGAAAGTTCTCTTCTAATAAGAAGATTATTTTATTATTAGTCTTAAACTTATTAGTAAGATACTAAGGCGTAAGATACTCTTTAGCTAATCTAGTAACTAGTTCCTATACGAGAACGCGCTAGGAGAAGTCTATAGGATAATAGTCAGCGTTTATAGCTAGCTAATCTCGTATTAATATTCTCTATTAGAGGAAAGTAAGATCTAATCTATTATCTAGAAGTAGGATCTTCTTAGTAAGATAAGATTTCCTAAGGCGTAACTCTACTGATTCGGCGCTGAGAGAGAGATAGTTTATTAGGAATAGAATTCTCTCTTTTAGTACTACATATCAGAATAGAGTTTATTAGCTTATTAAACTCTAGAATACGCGGAGATTATAGTATTAGTTCTAATAGAAGAGTAAAAGATAAGAAAGAGACACATATAAGGAACTTATCTTATATAGAGATTAGTCTATCTATAGTATCTTCTAGAGAGTTATTCTTTTCCTTCTAGTCTGCTAATTATTATAAGAGGGAATAGATTAGGTTCGAGTTATCTGTAGTAATAGAAGTACTTAGCGATTATACTACTAGGGAATTTCGCTTTTATTTTCGTTTCTCTCTTAGTTAGTACTTCCTTAATAAGGTATTAATATTCTCTAGTATAAGAGACGTTTAGAGTAAGGAAGAGTATAACGGATTAGGTTCGGAGGTAGAGTAGAGAGAGTCGCGTCAGGTTCCTCTAGAACTAGAGGGGTCTCTAGTTTATTAGTTAGGAGCTATAATAGTAGCTTAAAAAGGTGTATATTAGGGCTATTTCGGCGGCGATATATAGAGGTTAAAGTTCCGGGTTATTTATTATATCTTCTTTAAAGTCTATTTATAATTCCTTTATACTAAGGGGGTTATTAAAGGAGCGTTAGCGAAAACCTTCTCTATTATACTATTTATAATAAGCTAAATTAAACCCTGATTCATAGCTATCTAAGAGATCTCTAGTATCTCGGCTATATACGAGTAGTTATTGAATAACTAACTTAGTAGTAAGATATTATAGTAGGTTATCTCCGGCTATCTTAATCTTTTTATTTAATATAATGATATAAGACTTAAAGCAGTATATAAGTAAGAATAAATAAGTAGGGAGGCTAAGAGCGATCTTATATAATCTGATATAAAGGAAATAAAAAGATAAGGAAGGAAGAAGAAGAGAGATAGAATATAAGGCACCTTATATATATGCTAGTACTAGTCTGATACTGTACCGAGTCGGACCTAGTTCTACCGGGATACCTATGAACTTAGGCCCTAGTATCTATCCTTCTTCTCATGTGATATTCAGGTGAGCTGTCGTCATAACTAGTACTTATTATACGAATATCGATAAAAATAATTATAATAATAACTAGTTTCTAATATAAATAAAGATCTTCTAAGCTTAAGAGTAAGCGCTTCTTAAGAGGAGGGTAATATAACGATAGCTTATCTGAAGGTTATATAAGAAGAAGGATAGATATCAGGATCTAAGTTCCTAGGTATCTTAGATATCTCGATATAATTAGTAGCTAATTCGATATAATTATAGATTAGTATTAGTATATATATATAAGATATCTTATATCTTATCTTCTTCTTCTTTTCTTTCTTATTTTCTTATTTCCTTAGTAGTAGATTATATAAGATCGCTCTTAGCCTCTCTACTTATTTAATCTCTTATCAGGAGTTTCCTGGACAAGCGTTTACTCGGCGCGGATGATCGTAGGGCGCCGCCGACGCCGCTATAGCGAAAACTGCGAGTTGATTTTTGTAGAAGTAAAGTTATATCTATAAAAGAAAATCATATTAGCGATATCTATAGCGAGTAAAGATTAATCTTATTAGTAAACTTAATTCGAAGTGCTTACTAGGGTACCTAGAACTATTACAAGGGGTATTACTAGAGGTACTACTAGAGTATCTTAATACTCTAGTATACTATTAATAATAGTATCTTAGAAGTATAGAGTATTAAGTATATGCGTAATATATATACGCGTAACTAAGTATTCTGCTTACGCATATAAAGGGAATCCTTCTAAGTAAACTTTCTCTAAATCGAATTAATATACTACTTGACTTTTAATAGTATAGAGATTTATCTTAAGGAGTATTAGATAGCAAGAGATCGAAAAGGGATTTGCGATTTTTTTACTTTACTTATAGCTAAGCTTCAGCTTTCTACGGATATCGTTATCTATAAGTAGAGTTTAATTTATTTAGAGTTCGAGATATTATTCGAGTGCGGATTGACTACTAATAGCATCGATAGCGCAAATCGCTAATCTGTATTCTATCGACGCGTCAGAAATGTGCTAATACTACTCGTATATCATCTTAAGTCTTATATTATTATACTTATTGCATTTGATTCGAAGCTCTCTCGATTATCGGCATCTTAGATATAAGCTATATCCTCGGCTATTCTCGCTTCGACTTCTATTAGTATCTCTCTCGGCCTTCCTTTAGTACTAATTAAGAAGATTCAGTACTTCTATTATAAGAAGTATAATTATTATAAAGGAGATTATCTAGTTTTAGAAGCGAAGAAGAAATAATTTATATCTTAGGTTTTAGAATTTAACCCTTAGATTATTATTTAGAATTTGATTTAATCTTATATATTTATTTATTTTATAAATTTCGTACTTTCAAGGCTCGAGAGAAAGCCTTAGTATTAGAAAAGAATAATATTATAATATATAATCTTCTTAGTATAATAGTATTTATAGCATCTAATATACGTAGCAGTTATAGGCTAATATCGAAGCCTTAGACAGAATCTTCAGTATATATAACTAAGTGCCGAGCTTCTTTCGAGTTCTATATCTTTCTATTTCCTTCGTGCTAAACTATTAAGAATTACTTCTATCTTTCGTACTTGTTTTATTATTACTTTTATCATAAAAGTTCTTATATTATTATATTTATATTCTTAACTATAAAGTAATATCGATTAGTTAATATTATTATAGCTTTATTCGCGAGTTTTTCATTTATAATAATATAAGACTTAAGACGATATACGAGCAGAGATAAAATAAGTAGAGAGGCTAAGAGCGATCTTATATAATCTATTATTAAGAAAATAAGAAGATAAGAAGAGAAGAAGAAGAGAAGTAGAATATAAGATCTCTTATATATACGCTAGTATTAGTTCGATATTATATCGAATCGACCGCTAATTATATTAGAGTACCTGGAAACTCGGGTTTCGATCTTTATCCTTTTATTCATACGATCTTCAGATAAGCTATTGTTATATTATTAATAAAATTAAAAGTAGCGCTATTATTAACTAGTATTATAGTCTGTAAATTATTATTAGTTTTATTTATTAAAGAGATAATATTAATAAAGGAGTTTAAGTCGATTATAATTATACTCAGAATTAATATTATATCTAGATAATTACTAGCTATTATTAATATCTAAATTTATTAATATAAAATCTATATTTAATAAAGATAAAGATTCGCTTTTAATTCTCTTATTCTTTATTATAAAGAGAATACTTCTTTTTCTTCTTTTCCTTAGAATAATTATTAATTATATATCTTACTTTATAATAAGAGAAATAAAGCTTTTTTTTATATTTTCTTTTTTTTAGTAAAGATATCTATAAGCTTTAATTCTTTTACTTTATATTTTCTAAGAATATTACTTATATATAATAATAATAATCTTATTAATATTACTTAAGATCTTCTTAAGATATTTATTATTATATTAAAAGAGATTTCTATTTTTCAAACTTTTCTTTTATTCTAAGTAATATTAAATAGCTTAGTAAAGTTTTAGTAAACTTATTTATCCTTAGTATTAAATCCTTTACTTTAGTATATATATCTGATATTTATTTATATATAAAGTCGAAGATTCTTTAGAAGATAAGTTTAATTAACTTTATCTAATAATAGAATAATATTAATTATTCTTTATAATATTAAGATATAAATTATATAAGTACCTTATAATAGTTTATAAAATCTAAAATTAATTAATAATAAATTATTTTAACTTTCGATAGCTGAATATATATATTTATTAATAGAATATATAATATATATTATTTATTAAGCTATTACTTAAGTAATATTTATTCTTAAAAGTTCAAGATCTCTCTTCTTTATATTTAGTTATATATAATTAATATATTCTTTTATTAGATTTATAAAGAATTATTATAAAAGTTCTAGCATATAAAGTATTTTTTATAACTAATATTATATTTAATAATAACTAGTATTTTAAAAGATATATTTATTATAAGCGTCTATTTTATAGTATGTTATCTTCTTCTGCTACTTTAGAGTTATAATTTCTCTTCTTTATACTTCTAATACTTTAGTTTATTCTTTAATTACTTATTCTAAGATTTAGAAGTATTATAATAACTAAGATACTAAAGTCGATATAGATAGATCGAAAACTAACTTGAAGAGGTGTAGCTCTACCGATTGAGCTACCCGGGCGTTGATTTTGTTATTTTGTGAAGGGAGTCCTGCTATTTCTAATCTAGAATGCAAAATTCAAATTTTGATAGATAGTGGGGTTAGGGTGAAAATTTAATGAAAATTCTGTAAGCGAGCGGATCCCCGCTGCTTTTCTATAGTCGGGTGGCTATAAGAGGTTGCTAGTGTGAGAGCCAGCAGAGGCAACCCAGTAAACAAAATATAACAAGTGGTCTTCGGCTAGAGTCGTAAGAATTTCACGTAGAGGTCAATGGTTGGGGTGGAAAAATCTTCGATTCTTTAAACCATGAATAGAAGCAACTCCAGAAGAACCTTGGCCCAGATGATTCGGAAGTCTTTATTACTACACGGAACGACTTATGGTTTCACAAGGCCTTGCCGAATTTGACCTCAACTTAGCAAAGTCTCAATTCTTTTCTAAGATTCATACCTTTTTTTATTGGTCCAGGTACGCAAGAGAAGCGCTGTAGCGATTCGGTGTAACAACTCGCTTGAGACTCTCTCTCTCTCTCTCTCTTGAATATACAATCACGATTAACAGATCTAATAAAGTATCGTATATCGACATTTCTCAAATGCCTACTTTCCGCACATGAATTAACGTGTTAATATTATGGTTAGTTCTTATTCTTGAAGAAGTCAGATATGACCTTCCAGGCCACCAGAAAACACACTTGATAACACGATCTATTTGGTTTCAAACATTTCGTCAGTAGGTTTATGTTGCCACTGGATAGAATAAAGAAAACTGGCACCTGGTTCGGGCTTTTGACAGCTAGAACATTCTCTTCACATGCACAAATCGCGATATGGACCAGTATTTGCAAATTGCCTGATCGTCGCTCCAATACGAGAGTCCCTACTCAGAACGATGCCCTCCAGGTCTGGACCTATTCAGAGTTGTAAGCATCGTATGATTCTTGACGGTAGACCTTGCTCAATTGGTATCTAATAAGTAAGCTTCCAAATACTCAATTCTTCTCCCGCCGCCATATCCGCCCTAAAAAGCAGAAGAAGTAGTGTATCTAAGTAAAAGTAAACTGGAAGAGCTTCTGTGATATTTCTCTTTCAAGATTTAGGTATTAATAGGAAGAACTTTAGGATTAAAAAGCCGCGACCGCGTTTTATCCGGACTGATTCAAGTCGTCTCTATTTTCTTGTAAGATGACTACCTCTCTCAAGAGTTCTGTAAGTGATGGATCTAAAATGCAGCCACCTCGGTAGGTTCCTATTCGAATGCTGTTGTTCAAGTCCATGAAGCAAGAATTTGAGAAGCAGTCCAGCAGCCATGATATATCAGCCAGTTGTTGAGAAATATTTGGACGATATCCAACCACAGTCAACCATCCTAGACTGGTTGGAGTGATTCGTTGGAGTTGCTTTTAGTCCTGCAGGCATAAGTGATCTCTTTGGAAAGTGTCCTCCTTCTTCAGACTCATGCAAGCCATGGACTGATATCTCGATGGTGGCTGCATGAAGATGTTTCTCAAGCCCCTTGATTCGAACCAGTACCCGGATCAATATTTTCTGATCTTGAAATTTTATGTGTGTGAATCAGTGTTATGGGGTCCGTGGGGGTAGAGGAAAAGCGCCTGCTTTTTATTTCGCAAAACAAGCAATCAAAATTCGATGTTGAATGTTGAGACCAAGGCCGAGATTAATCACATTCCTCAAGCAAGTCGCATAAAAGACCAATTATTCATCGCTTCACACTATCTGCACGACGCCACCAACTTTGCAATTATCACCATCCTATCGATATCACCACCATAGGGCGGAGGTACCTCCTGACTATTCATTCGCATCGAAGTTCAAATATATCGATTCATTTGATTTATATTGTTCTTCAATAGCTTGTACAACCTCATATGCACTCGGATCCAATTCTATGTATCCTTGCCTCGGTCTCTGAAACTGCAACCACCTGCTTCGGGATTTATACGTACAACACAAGGTTTTTCTTCTTCTCTCGTAGAGAAACGTTGAAAAAAGAGGCGTCAGCCTAGTTCGCCGGCGTAGCACCAACATATCCTTGGGACCTCGTCTCACTCTGTGTAGTGAGATAGTGTCGCACAAACAACGGCTACATATGTTACACAGCTATCTCAGAGTGGCACGGTTGGGGAAGCTTGTAACGAGATCCGGGCAGTCGGGGACTTAAAGTGCTGTACTAACCCATCCATCCCTTGGCTCGCCTAGACCTCTAAGTTACTGTAGATGGCAATTCTTGTAGGGGAAGCTTGAGACTTGATAGAAAAGAAGGAGATAGGATGGGACCGGGCCGGCCAATGCGGGAACCTCTGCGTGCATGCAGCAGTGTAAGTAGGGTCGCGGATGAAAAAGCTGGTGCACAGGGAGAGACATTATGCATGAAGCTATTTGGACAACATCCGGGATGATCCGGATTATGGAATGGGGAATGTTGGTTTTGGTGGTAAATATTGTTGTGATTTTTTGTACTCTAGAAGTGGCCAACAGATAGCTCAATCTTCGATACGTACGTACGTCATTTCTATAAGGAAATTCATTAGTGGACAATGCCATCTAGCATACAGTGTCATCTCCAGCGCCTTTTTTCTGTCTCGAACACGCTATTCCATGCGTTGCACCTTTTATTTTCGTGCAACAGATTGACGCCTCTCGGACTTCCGAGTCCCGAATCATAAATACCAGCTCCTGATACATGGATCCCAGCCGTGCTTCCAAACACCAAACGCCACGCTACCATCCCAATTGTTCTAGCTCTTGACTTTAGTAAACCTCAGAGGAAGAAGGCTCGTAAGAATTAGCCATCGGTGTCTTGAACGCATTATGAACGTTCGCCGGCTTGAATACATGACGGAAAACATCCAGATCAGTTCTCTTCGACGAAGAGGACGACGACTTCGACGAGGACTTTGACGTCGATTTTGAGGATGATTTTGATGACGAGCCTTTAGAGCTTGACGAGGTGGGAGTACCAGGTCCCTCTGGAGCCTCGAAAGCAAAGACCACATCTCGGAAGTGACCCATGAACTCGGGATCCTTTAGAAACGCATCCCGCCACATGAGTGCGACCTCTTCCGTGGGGTTGCAGAAGCCGGGACCTAAGCCAAATGTTCCGATTACTAAATTGATGTGCTTGTAGTACACGGCGATCCGTAAGGCAGTGCGAATCTTATCTCGCATGAGCTCTCGCTCGTCTTTGAACGAGTATTTTGTTTTTTCCGGGTTGAGCTTCGGACGCTTTACTGGACAGACTGAGATGATTGGGAGAGCTGAGTTTGTTAGCTTGATACCAAGTTTAATAGATCTTAGAAATCCCCACATTTGTATTCTGGCCATGGTGTGTATTTCTCAGGGCCATCTCGAAAGACAACTAGGTACCGTCAGGAAACATCGCCACTATTGATCAAAACAAACACGTACCAACATTTCCAGAATAGATACCCGTTGAAGAAGGCATTGGGTAGTTGGACGGAACACAGCTTCCTTCTCCTGGAGTAGTCAAAGTTGCAATCAGGTTACTCCGCCTGCAGAGACATTCTTCAGGTGACATAACACCTGATTTGGATGAGTCTCGGTACACAAATGCTTGATGAACAAGTCACATACCAGCTTCCCAGTCTCCTCCTGGCCGCTTGTCGTTAGCAGGCATGATAACCGGAATTGGCGCATCTCCTGGTTCTGCCCAGTCGAGAGCCAAATCGATAGGATCCATTTCGTAGAAAGCTAATCATGTGAGATGAAGGCACTTGGGTTCCTCGGCGGAGACATTACCAAAGCGACAAATCTGAGCGTTCCCTTTTGGAGGCTGAGCTTCTATGGATTCTGAATAGCAGAGGTATGAAGTTGCTGGCCATTTGTCGTTCATAGTAGCTAGGATGTATGGAATGAACTTCTTCTTTGCTTCCGCAGCAATCTCTGATGGCTTGAGCTTCGAAGGCGGCATAGCTGTGAATCAGTGAGAAACGTGATAGGAACAAGATTCTCTGCGAATGCACGAAGCGGAAGTACTTGAGGAAAGATATCCCCGATGCTCTGTAACCCATCCCATGAGGTTGTGGACATGGGTCTACATTATATAGAAAGGGTCCGATATGAACTAGAAAGATCAAAGGTCTCTTCTGATACCAACATTCCTTGCGAAGCCAATAGCACAGAGCACAGACAAAAGAAAGGGACAGGAGCTGAGACCTACCTATAGGAAGCCATATGACCCGCAGCCTCACTTTCGACTTGTCAGGAATAATATCCGGCGAGTATACTTTGGATGCAGTGCGCAGATGGAATCTCCCATTTGGGAAGAGACGCAGTACCGATGGTGGAGAATTAATTGTCGGCGTAACCAGCAGCTAGATGAAATGGCGAATACCGATATGTGCATACCCGATCCCAAGATCTTATTGTGTTCTGTAAGACGTAACGCAAGATTGCCGAAAGACGATCAAGGCAAAAGCAAGCAAGTGGTGTGTGACTCGCGGGGCCAGAGCACTGAGCTCGAGTGCGAGTGTACTGGTCCAATTTGTGAAGGATCAGATAGTGAGAGCAAATGACTGGATCCAAAGATCCACTCGTCACACCCACAAGCACCAGCAACCGCAACATCGGTTTTTGTGTCCTAACGCACCGTAAGGGTTGCAAGACAATCATGATTGGAGGTAACATGACGATCGATGTATGTAGCTGTAGATCTAGCCGAGAGATAACAAAGCAAGGCGATTTTCTTGCACTCTGTCCTGTTTCTGATACGCGGAGAGTAGCGAGACAGGTGCTGTCCGAGCCGCTGTGGACGATCTCTTCATCTCGTCTCAATCATATGATTCATATCGAAGCAATGTGATTAGCATCAGCAGAGGCGGGAAACGGTGGGATTTGGAGTCAAAAGCAAGGTGGTTCGTACTGAATGGAGTGAGGTGTGCATGCGGAGGAGACTAAGTGCGGTTGCTTGGACTAGGAGAAGCGAGCGGGCAGGTTTGTTTTGTTTTCTTTTGTTTGTATTTATTGATTTCAAAACATATTTCGGCAAATCGATGCAGAGACCAATTGCCGTAGATTTATCATAGGTTTCACATCTAAACCGTCTCTCATGAGATATTTGCGCCAATGCTTCTTAGATGCTAATGCCCATGTTCAACGGCCAGAGTGATTTCCCCCGCCAGGCGTCGCCGCCACCAACGAGATCGGTAAGATGCGTCTCGCTTCAGAAAGCTCGGACCTCGATTGCTCCTAACCGCGACGCGACCACCATAGCAGATTTTATGTTCATGAATAGTCTCACAGAGCTTTACCCCTCTTCATCTGCCTGCCTCACAATATCAGCTTCCTCAAACCAATTTCGCATTCACAACATTGACAAAAATTTGCAGCATTGAACGCTCAGACCTCGACCTCCATTCAGGATCACAACTCAGACAGACCGCACCGCGATCGCCAACCCCCAGCTTTTCAGCAGCACAACGACGCCTCTTTCTTCGGCATATCTCGACCGGGCGATCTACATGCGCACATCATTTTCGGGATCTTTAACGGCTATATCATTGGAGAATTTGCCGAGAGATCTTGAGATAAAGCAGGGCGAGGATGGCTATGGTCCAGCCAAAGTGTAGGGCTATGCGAAGCTGCCGCGTGAACCTGATCCAGGCCCGATGTCGACGGTTCCATACACGTCCGGCTGCGCAGAGCCCTTCAATTGCATCTCTCTTGGATTACGGCCTGGAAGATCCCGACAAGGTAGTGGTCAATGGATTGGTTCAATCAGTCAGAAAACAGAAGCAAGTAGCATTTGTCTCTCTCCGAGATGGAACAACGGCAGAGTCGGTGCAGGTGGTGATAAAGCCGAAACAATTCGAAAGGTCCGGATCCAAGCGAATACAATATAGTCGAGTCTCAAGCTGACCGTTCTGGACAGCTTACCCGACTTGACAACGGGCACTGCTGCGCGCTTCACCGGAGCCTGGACAGAATCGAAAAGCAAAGGCCAAAATCATGAGCTGCTTGTGAAAAATGTGAAAATACTTGGCCCCGCAGATTCAGTATGTACGCCATTAGTCGACATTCATATCTTGAAAAATGCTGATGCAATTACAAGACATTCCCACTGCAAAAGAAATGGCATACTCCCGAGTATGCGCGAACAATTCCTCACCTGCGGGCACGAACTAGTGCCAACTCCACCACCCTTCGTTTTCGATCCGATGCAATAGCTGCAGTATCTGGAATGTTTCAACAGCATGGATTTACACAAACACATACACCCATAATCACATCATCCGATTGCGAAGGAGCAGGCGAGGTCTTTCACGTTGGCAGTAGCAACAAAGAGAAACCCGGTGAAGGTGATGATGGAACCTTTTTTAGGGCTCCAAAATATCTTACGGTATCCAGTCAGTTGCATCTAGAGGCTTTGGCACAAGCTGTTGGCAAAGTGTGGACACTATCTCCCACATTTCGAGCCGAGAAGAGCGATACTGCGCGGCATCTCAGCGAGTTTTACATGTTAGAGGCGGAGCTTAATTACACTGAAGATATGGAAGAAGTAATGGATGTTGTACAGAATACTGTCTGTTCTATCACCGATGATTTATTAGGCGGGTCCAGGGTTGCAACAGAACTTCTGAACAGTGGCCTCGACAAGGGGGAGGATGCTACCATGAACAAGGAACTGATCAGACGATGGCGTGGTGGTTCGGAAGAGTTTCATCGAATCACCTACACCGATGCTATCAAACTTCTACAAAGCAGTCTCCATCAATTCGAGCACGAGCCAAAATGGGGCAACGGTCTGCAAGCCGAACATGAACGATATGTCGCCACCACCATAGGATCAACAGATGAAGCCGTGGTACCAGTATTCGTCACTCACTATCCAAAAGCTATCAAACCATTCTACATGTTACCATCCTCCCATAACGAGGATGGTCGCGAAACTGTAGACTGTTTCGACCTCCTCGTCCCAGAAGCATGTGAAATAGCTGGTGGATCGATGCGTGAATACCGCTTGGAACCACTCATGCAAGCCATGCAAGCCAACAAGATGATTCCATCTGGTCCCATGACTTCAGACGCGGACCTCGGCGACCTGAAATGGTACATTGATCTACGCAGGTGGGGTAGTGCACCACATGGAGGATTTGGTCTTGGTTTTGATCGCTTGTTAGGATATCTGGGAAACATACCAAATATCAGAGAGGTTGTGACGTTCCCAAGGTGGGTTGGACGTTGTGATTGTTAGACCCGTTGGATGATGTACGATATGGTGTGTGTTGTATACTTTATTACTCCGCACGGATGTGCTGCGACCCAAGGACCCAGGTTCCATTCCTGCGGGTTTGGTACTATCACACATGTCCCATTCCGAAATGCCTCGGTGACACCAATCGTTCCCAATACCGACGCATTGGAAAGACAATTCGGCCAGGTTCTCGGTCCTTCCCTGTCTAGTCACACACAGAAGGGTGCGTAATGATGAAGATCCGAAGAAAGCTGACATCACCTTTCCATCTCTACTTTTCATTCCTCTCATCATCTATGTAAGATGTTATGTCCCTTCTTCCCAGCATCTGCGTCTCGTAGCCACCACTTGAAACAGGACAGGCGCCTCAAACGAACTATGTCCACTCAACTCACAAGTCAAGCCCTGATATCTGGATGAACTCAGGGCAGACTTCGTTCAGTAAGCGCCACCATCGGTTTTCGGCCCCCACATTATCACACCCGACCGCTTTCTTGACACCCAACATGCAAGTGCAGTCAGTATCTGACCTGCAGCGGGACGGTCGCTCCCTTCCCGCTCCAGTGGCACAGTCTGCACATTTCACATCTTGAAGAGAATGGAATTGGTTAGTAAAGGTGTTCGTGAGGTGCGCGTACTACGTTGCAAAATCGGGTCGGCGTCAGGTTCATGTCCTGTCCATGCACTACTAGGTACGGATGGCGCCTGCAGTAGCATAGCCGCTTACTCGGTTCTTTTGTCCAGAACTGACTTGCATCCTTTGCAGAACAGAGCAATATCAGACACAGAGATACCTAATCAGGAAGGTATTCTGGATTGCATGTTTAAATCAACCTTGAGGTTGAGTGATTTGCTTATATAGCTCGTGGTGGATACATGCAATACCTGCCCTGCTCGGCGGCTACGCCTATAGCTACCGCAGAAGGGAAAGATCAGAGCATGAGGCAAGTTTACTGTAAGTCTACGTGACTAAGGTTATGACCATGATCTGGCCTGCGCTTTCTGTAGTGGGAAATGATGTGCGTTCCTCCTTCTACTGTATGCTTCATGGTCATTCAACGTACCTGCAGCGGCTGCGGCTAAGTGATGGACATGGCTGCGCAGGCAGGGGAGACTTTTCTTTCCTGCAGGGTCTTTTTGCATGCACATCTCGATCGAATCAAGTACAAACCTCTCTACCAAGATATCCAACACAGCCAACCTCTGCAGCGCTCAATACAGAAGTCCCTGCGGATCTAATTACCAATTTCACAAGCTTTCATAATCAAGGGCGCATAGCACCACAACAATCCCCTACTAGCTACCAGTAGCCACAATTGTTTCAAATCAATTCTTCTCCTTTGCACTTCTATCCATTTTCGCATTTCTTTACGTTGAAGGCTTTCAACCCGGCTTACTATTACCAATACGCTTGTGTTGCTCCGTTCCCGTTTAGAACAAGGGACATAATTCCCCAGGTCAATGATAAGGGTAGCGTCGTATGCGTGCGGAGCGGGACGGACGGACGGACAGGGACGAGCCGGCTTGGCTTAAGCAGTTGTGAACTGATATGGTAGAGATTGAAGTATGAGCATGAGCCTATTTAAAGGATAGGGTCTTTCATGGAATCTGGAGGAGTAGCTGGGGGTAAGGATGCTGGATTGCTTTGAGAGGGGAATATTGGAGGCAGAGGGAGAGGGTGGGAGAACGGAAAGATTGATGTGCTTAGTTTGAGCTTGCAAGGTAAAAGGTTGTGCGTTTGCGGATGGTCGGATGGTTATTTGTGTGAGTGAAGTGGGCAGTCAAGTGAGAGTAGGCTGATCGCCGATACAGAAGACATGGAAAGATCTGAAAGTATGATGAGGTTAGGGTACTCCTGGCTTTGAATGACCCCGAATTAGCTGCAGGTCAGCTGTATGTTGAGAACGCAGAGAAAGCTGGGGAGAGAAGAGCGAGAGAGCCTGACGTATATTACCAACGGAGGCACAGTATTCAACTCTGTTCGCTTACTATGTAGCGTCCATTACTGAAATCAAGATGGCAGGATAGCCTTGGTTGCAATGCACAGTACTGTATAGAATGCATGAAAATTCGAGCGTGGAATCTGCCTGCAGTTCATCACTTTACGTTACATGATCAGATTTTTAATCTAACCTCCCGACTGTAAGCCACCCGCTCAACGGCCGCAGACAAGACCAACAATCCATTATCGCAGATCTACAGTCAGCCTGCGATTGATTCGGCTTCAATGAAGTGAGGTCAAGTTGAACTTGGGAGCCGCTGAATCATCGCAAACCAGCAAATGATAAGTAACTCCTCCCTGACCAAGCTTTGTAGCCTCCATGACATGGTTCTCACTTGCTTGTCTGTCCTCCTCTTCACCCGTTCCTACCAAAGCTCAGCGTACGAGGAACTTTTGAATGCGAATTGGGGTCAACATACTTGCATATTCAGCTTTTCAAAGAATAGACGCATGTTTCTCACGCTTCGATCAGGGTCCGAAAGACAGTAACAAGCATGTAAAATATCTACATCAAACAGTATTTCTATCTTCACGTCTAGCAACTCCACACACTCACGTATCCTCAGCGTTAAGGAGGACATTCGCGCTTACAGAATCCTTTCATCCCACTTTCGCACCCCCTTTCTGCAGATCCATAGATCCCCTGCTTCACCCTGGAAAATTCCAATCTATTCCATCACTGAAAGTCGCGGCTACATCCTCGTCTGCTTCTGCATCTGCGTATACATACAGGCGTGTCCTTATGCAGTCGCAACACCCGTATGTCTTCAGCGGCCACTCGAACGTGTATGTTTATATTCATTTAATATTATTTATTCGTTGAATATTTGGAATGTATAATGCTTTTTGATATCCCTGTACTACGCACGGTAACTGTATTGAAAGGAAACCCATCATATCAACACATGCAGGTCGGCCGAGGATAAAATCTTACACAGCCGCGCCGCAGCTGCGCTTACTTGAGAGGAGGTCCTCACTTGAGAGGAAGGTTGAGGAGCAGAAATAAGCTGGTGAAGAGAAGAGTCATAGGCAGATTCACAGATGGATAGATGATGGAAGATATTTCCCTAGCTTCCTTACTTTAAATTTCTGGGTTACAGCAAGAGAGAGCTCAGATTATGGATAACTCAACCTCGGATATGTGCCTGTAGCATACGTAGATACTATTGGATTATCTAGAGTCGAGTAGTGAAAGGGGAGGGCCAGTATAGGAGGAACGATGCATAAAAATAGAGATTACTATATACTGAAACTGATTCCAGAGAAGCATAGAGTGAAACAATGTTTCGTTGAATACCCCAAAAACAACGATCGTTAACCCTACCTTTGGAATGTGCTATGACCTATGGTTTGCAACTGGACCCTTCTCTTTACCTTTCTAAAAATATTGCCAGGCCTGAAGACTCTAGTCTCCTTGTATTTACAGTTTAAAGGGTCATGTTCGTTGTCCATAACTACTGACTACTCGTTGCTGTGTCTCTCTAGTAGGTGATGCACGTAGTTTAAGGCGCTCACACTAAGGTCTCACAAGTAAAAAGCACGATAGTAGCAATCAAAGATCGCCAATAGCAGTATAGCCATAACAATGCCCGAACAAGTCAGAGGTAATACAGGTGCTAAGCGAGGTTCTCGATTCGTGTCTCGAACTCCTCTTACGTCCGCTTTTACGACCCCGATTGGTTATAATCTTAAAGTCACACAGGTCGTCTGAAAACCTAAAAAGTCGTTAACTAGAGCGATTATCTATATATTTAAAAGAGATCCTTCAGTCTAGATCAGTATCTGGAACTGATCCTTAAATCTTGAAATATAGCTAGACTCGAGCAGAGTTAATATCAGGTCATGCTCACTCATCCTATTCCGCGTCGTCCATGACTTACTTTCAGAGCTTTTGTTCACTATCGTATAATCACGAGGATTAGGAAGTAGGCTTGTATGCTTCTCTTACCGCCAGCCGTTAGCGATCGTGCTTCGACGCAGATGACAGTTTTGAATGGAGTAGCCGAGTATTAGTCGCAAGGTGTCCCTCCGTCGGGTTGTTCTTCTTTTTCATATCATTTTCGATCGACCGAAGCAATATAGCATACGTAGTCCCGATATCATTCTTCGAATCTACCGAAACGAAAATACACGGAACTCCTATTGCGGGAAAGGTTACGAGTTGCTTCTTCGATTTGGCGGTTTCTAGCTGACAGATTTGTATAATCTAACATATTCCTCGCAGTTGATCTCGAAGTCTGTGAAGGATCTATATAGTAGCAGCGTTAATCATGATAGAGAGCTTTACTAACAGGATAATAGTAGTAAGGATAAGTATAGACCTGGAAACTATTATAATTACTTTAGTATTAGAATGATATAATTAATAAGTATAAAGAGCTATCTTCTATAGATATATACTTGATTTATCTTCGTTATTTAAAAGATATTAAGTCTCCTACTAGACTAGATTTAGAAACAAGTGGTCTTAGAGCAAATACACCTAGCCTAGCTGGTAGGTTTAACAGCTCTCGTCTATCCAAATATTTATAAAAAAACGGGATCTAAGGTCTTTATAAAGCCTAGATAAAGGTAGAATAGCTTGAGATCGGAGTCCTCTAGAGTCTAGTATAATATTCTCCTATATCTACAGAACTTGAAACCACTATGAGTTATTATATGCTATCCAGACACAAGAGATCAATCGACCTCGTAGGTTAATTATTCGGCAAATACTTTGATATCGCGCATCAGAACTGCTTTCTAAGAGCTAGAATGGATTTCTCTCACGTTTCTGATAAGAATGAATCCGAGTTGTAACCCTCGATATGCCTAGCTATTGAGGAATAGGATTGATCCTGGTCAAGCAGATCCGACGAAATCAAGGGATACGTCCGGATTGGAGTCAAATTACTATTCCAAGAAGAACGAGTAGTAGCATCGCGAATCATTACTTAGAATATCACTGATACCTGATATTAGGTCTTCTATTCTACTATTCGATAGCGAATTATCTTAGTAAAATCAGCACGGTATGCTGCATTATGGGAGACTTCGGTCCGCTGTCCTGAGCCAAGGACGTTTGTGAGACATTGAACTTAAGGACAATGATTTCAACACAAGCTTGATATTGAACAAATAGGCAATCGAAATAAAAAGAAGGGGACAGAGGGTGACCACTTGATGATTTGCCACACTACAAAGCCAGCGATTGCTTGCAAGCAAGCTGTAGGCACCTTTGGCCTCATAAATCCACCAGAGGAAAAATTACATGCAGATTCCCCGAAAGCCGACATCTTCGCATTCCATGGTTCCACGGGTATGACGCATGACACATTCAAGCCAAGTGATAATAAGTAGGGCAGTGCAAAATGTTCAGAAGCAGAAGGCAGTGAACACAGTCAGCCCCGTATTCCTTTTCCGATTCCAATCAGATCTAAGCCACAAAACCCTTCACCAAGACACCAGCGACACGTTGCTCAACGACCTGGTTTGAATACGCCTCCAACCTTTGACATCCACGAACAATAGGCGAAAGCTCCATTTCGACTACGCGTGTCTTTTTAAGGTTATTCGCGCCAAGGACGCCATCGCTTACCACGATTATTGCCAATCATGGCAGGTGGGTAATGCAATCAATATCTTGGCACTTTGTATTAGATCTGCAGCCTACCTCATCTTTTGCTTTTCGCCAGTCCACTTTACTAAGAAGTCCAAGACTCCTGCCAAGACTCTTGGAGAAGCCTGGCTGGATAATCTGCATATGACAGGTGGTGTGTATCTTCAGGCCATAGATAAAAGTACTTCCTTTTATCAGTGGACTGAGAATTCATGCACTAGCAAACTTCAAGAACTTGAAGACTTGAGCGGAGTTCGACATTGAAGGCTGGCAGTTCTATTGGCCCTGCAACCCTAGCGAAGATCGTTAGAAGAGCATAAATTCTTAGTCCACTGAGAAAAGGGAGTAGTAGTACAGTAGCTTGTGTGTTGCACTCGATGGTGTTCACCACAAATCCTTTCAAACCGATGATCCCGTTACAAGAATTGCTCCGGGGTCTCCGGAACTTCGGACCGTACAGGTAATAACTTCTTTCCCATTATCTCGAACGACCCGGTGGGCTCAAATCAGTTGTCGACCATTTGAACAGACCTTTCTTGGTTGCAAGTCCACGCACCTCGATGACGCGGCCTGACAAGGAGCGAAGGTTCTGCGCAATGCCCATATTTAAAGTTAGTGGGATCAATGCAAGCATTTAAGCTTGTTACGATGTTTTGAAGCGAGGTTCAGCCGATTGGATAACAGGCCTGCCTGTTGGTTGAGTTTATTGAAATGTGCTTTGGCTTTTTGGAGCTTGGATGCCGAGAGTTAGGACGGGATATGACTTGGGCGATCTTACTTTCTTTGGGATTTCAATAAATGATTGATCTCTTGTTTGAAGTTTTTGGGTGCGATAATCATTTGGGGGGGGGGGGCTTCGTATCTCTATGTCTTTATGTTTCATCCGATGCTAGATCTGTGTTGATTGTTCAAGATTTCGGCAACTTGTGATAGATAAGGCCCGAAGGTCTAGATGAATAGTTTATACTTCCTGCTTGGTGTAATTAATCAACAATTCCAGTCTGTGCATTCAGCCACAGCCTTACTCTCTTAAGCAGTAATGCACTACAAGTACGAGAAAGTATCTAAGGCCACAGCTAAATCGCCATGGTCAAATAGCCAAATCGCCAGGCGCTAAATAAGCGAGCCCAAAGTGCAGAGTGCATTTATCACTATTAAAATTTGTATATATAACTATATATAGTATATCGCTAGCTTCCCCCTTTTATGCAAAACTATCAATATCATCTTTATTCTCTGCATCCTGAATACATCTCTGCCTCTCCGATTACATATCTTTGAATCGACGATTCACTAGCTAGAGTAGTATCTGCTATACTATCTGAATGATAGATTGATGATATGCTATTAATAAAAACAAAAATAACCATGTACCGGGCTCATAGCTATCCTAATGCCTATCCTTAAGCCTTTGCATCGCAATTACAGTCGATGATCTGCTGGTTTGTAGTTTAGAAGGCTGATAAAGTGATACAGGGGCAGACTTTGAGGCTCAGGTATCAAGGAGGAGTAGTAGTAGTGCGTAGAGGTGTTAGAAAGCTCTCTACATAGCCTCAATTTGCACTTGATATTATCCTTACCTTAGTAGCAGATAGGTCATTATGAAAAATTTCATTTTGCATAAATCGCTTTACCCCTCTAGTATAAATATACATATCAGAGGTATGTCTCTAGATGCAGTCGCCAAGTTACTAGAATTCTAGCGCATTGCGATTTAGCTATTTGCCTATGGCGATTTAGCTGTGGCCTATCTTAGCAGATGATTCGTTATGTACCCTGCTGTTATAGAACTCTATAAAAGAAACACACTCACATAGATAGTGAAAGTTGATTAATACTGATTTGTACGAAGTACAGTTGTTGCGTTCACTTGGTTTGAGCATGTTTCGATATTAGATCTTGTAGCAAGATGCTGCCATATCATGCACTTTGTAGAGAAATGATACGTAGTGAGCAAGTGAGGAACACGAAATGCCACTCTTTCTCTCAGGGCAAGAGATAAAAACTGAAAATGGGTATGAAAAGAAATCAGGAGTGAAAGTGTGGAAATACGAAACATAAAGCACGGGAGACAGATCCTTCCTTGTTGCAGAAATCGAAATGTAAATACTTGTAATGCCAGGCTCAATGCTGAGAGGTTGGGCAGGGAAGAGCAGAGATCTGCTACGAACTTCCCTTTCCTCAGCAGAGCCAAGCGAGTCCAAGTTTCCGTGTGGCACAGTTATGGAGAACTGTTAGAAAGATGCGACTTGGGACCTTGGGAAAATATTTCATGAAGTTTAAAAATCCGGAATCTTCGGACTTCCATAATCACGACATCAAGTTCAAACTCAGCTACAAACTTTATCTCATAAATCAGACCTACCTTGGAAGGCAACTCTCAACCTGGGCCTACTCTCTAATTTCAGCCAATCAGAGGGCCAAGACCTGACTTCCCGTCAGAGGGTCTAAGTAAGTTAAGTAATATTCACCTTTAGAGCGCGCCATCTAGTACCTAGGTTGAGTAGCTTGAGAATTAAACACTTAGGTTCGAAGGTATACTTCGATATACTACTTACATTTGATAAAATATTTAAAGAGTACAAAACAAAGGCTCTTTTAATTATCTATAAATTCTACTAAGTATTTTAATCCTATGTCTGAAAAGTTCAATTGATTCACTCTTATTTCTCTTAAGGTAATCGATACCGTAGGTATTTGACTACTCCGTATTACTCCGCAAGATGGCTTTAAGAAAGGTAGAGCCTTGCGATTAAGGCAAGAAATCAAGAATATCGAAGACAATTAACCCTTATTTGAATGTGCTGCCTCATTCATCAATTTTGCCTCAGCTGCACGGCGCCACTGACGGACTTGAAGCAGCTCGATTCCCCACCGATGGATAAAAAACTTTGTCAAAGTCGCCTTGTTTTCCAAAGCACACACAGGCTCATTTACGAGCATCGATTATTCGGGCATGAGGCCACAAGCCATACACACACCAGAAGCTGGCCACGCCGCTATTATTCGCTACCAGATTTGAGTTGGAGAAATTGCTCTCCACTACATGAAATGATTTGTCACAGATACATCACAAACGACTACAAAATCCAAAAGAGCGATCTGATTGGATCAACCCGTCAGGAGTCGCCGTAGATATAATTAATCTATTAAATCGGCGGAATATTCCTGGTTCAGAGACCGCCCCTACGGAGGCAGATACTCGCGTAAACTATGGATAAAGTAGCATACATGTACAGTAGGGTGCAAAAAGTCTTCGCACCCCCCCCCTTGTAGCCAAGGGCGACTTACCCGATTAGGACGTGTAACTCTTGCTGCTTTTCTACGCGCCTTTTACCCAAAACACTACACTTTTATAGGTAAATAAGATGCCTCGACTTGAATTATAGCTTCAAATGCGTGCGCGTATCGTTGAGTTATCTTCTGAGCACTGGTCAGCCCCTCGAATTCATCGAAAATACCCTGAAATACCTCTTTCAACTATCCGATCTACACTTAAGAATTACCCTTTTAGTACGACTGATTTCACGTCAAAACCACGAACTGGAAGGCCTCGAGCCTTAACTGAAGAATAACGCGATCATATATATAATATTATAAATCATTCGAACTCTTATATTAAGATACGCGACTTATTACGAGAAGTAAACGACGATTATAAGAAGCGGTATATATAGAGCCTTCTTCGCTCGATAGATAAGAAGAAGTAGCTATAAAAGAAGAGACCTTTTATTACCTTAGTATACGCAGAAGCTCGTCTCGAGTGGGCAATCCGGCATTAGGCATATACCCTTAACGATTAGATAAAGGTCTCGTGGTCTGATGAGTGTATAGTTGAACGAGGAGTAGGAATAAAGCCGATTTAGACCTTTACTCGCCCTCGAGATCAATGCTACGAAGCAGATATATAACCGGTTCGGTGCTCAGGGAAAGGAGTAAAGAAGATGCTCTGGGCTGCTTTTAGCTATAATAGAAGGACAGGTTTAATACCTCTCGATGGAGATCCTCTTACTGCTCGTGGAGGGGTTACTTTATAGGTTATACGGAACCTATATGAGGCGTTTCTACTAGATATAATAGTCGAAGGAGGAGAGTTTATGCATAACGGCGCAGGTCCACACCAAGGGAATATTATTAAAGAGATACTTCGGGAAATAAATATTCGAGTTATGAGCTGGCCTCTGTACTCTCCTGATTTAAATCCGATCGAAAACCTCTAAGCTTTAATGAAAGCAGAGCTTTATCGACTACACCCTGAGCTCGAGCATGCTCCTGATACTGACGATACACTTGATACTTTAGTATAAGAGGCGTAAGAAGCGTAGCACGCAATTGATAATAGAATTTTATATAGATTAGCTACTACTATAGACCATCGAGTACAATCTGTAATTGAGGCTAAAGGGTAGTATATAAAATACTAGAATATTACTTATTTACCTTGAAAAGCGGCATGTAAACAACTTCCTAATCGGGTAAGTCGCCCTTGGCTACAAGGGGGGGGTGCGAAGACTTTTTGCACCCTACTGTAGGTAAGTACCTACCCGATGCAGGTCCGAATTATCGACTTCCGATTTAGGTGAGGAGGCACAAAGCTCATAAGGGCGAGTCGATGGATCCGGTGTTGATTCCAGGATAATCGGCTCTATTTCATTTCAGGCTGTATACATTAAACGTAGGTTCGATATCCGTGCACACTTCACCCTCTGTGTGCCGAGTAGAACATCACACGATTCGGCTCTCAAGAAGAACATTCCGTATTTTATTCAACTAGTTTAGGGAAAACTATATCTTGACCCATGCCGAACTTGTCCTTTTCAAATCAATATAATAACAGTCGTAGGGCACTGTTTCTCATGAGGTTTATGCACGCGTGGAAAATACATTTATTCGGCCATATACGAGATATCCATAAGTTCAGCCTTCCGGCTTCCGGATCGCCGATCTGGACCGAGATTAGAAATGGGCTATGAGTTTTAATGTACGAGAGGAGATAAGGGGTAAAGAGAGACAAACTCTGCCATGGGACTTTTCTTACTCTTACCTTACCTCAAAACCTGGCATCATCACGAGCACGAACAATACCTTCGCCAAACGAACCTCGTGCTCGTCATCTCGTCCAAGACGTTGTCCATGAATGGCGTGGTGTGACCCCACAGTCTCCTCGAATGAATGTCCCGAACTCTCTTTACCTGAATTCTCTCAATCCAAAATCTCCTAACCTGAAGTTGTTTTAAATGAAATTGCGACAAATTAGGCTTACAAGCAAACTCACTACACGAAGCCAGGCTTCCCGGCCCATGGTAAGTGACTCCTACGAGTACAGCGTGTTGAGACCGGTATCCACCCTGCGCACGGGGCTAACTGTGTTGTGAAAGCTCCATCCTCGCCTAGTTAATCTCATACTATCCCACCGGTATAGAGATTTCCAAGGATAAAAATGGCCAAAGCCCTGCTTCTTAAGCGCTGAATGGTTCAAGGCCCTAGTAGAGCTTCGAGCACGAGCCAGAATCTGATCTTTTAAAATAAATAGCAGGGGTAGCTATAGAAGGTTTGGAAGGCATGCAAAGCCCTGCTTGCAGTGAGAAGAAGCTACCTTATTGGATTCACCCCCCAAGAAGCTACCCACACGAGGCCCCATTTTCATCCTTGGGAACCTCTATAGCGGGGGGAATAGTAGCGAGGCTTCTTTTTGAGGCATATTTACCCCCAACTCAACATACTATAGGAGTTAGGGCAAATACGGAAATGGAAGCCGATGAGAAAGCTAGATCACCAATCCCCCATTTTTGACTGCTCCTTCAGGCACTCTGGCGTCCTCGCCAAGCGCTTTCTGACCCCGTCCGCATCAGTCAATCGGCGGGTTCAAATTGAGTTGACAGTAGCGCGAGTCCAGTGTTCTTGGCTACTTCTTGGTTTTATGGAGAGGCAGGAAGTCGCCGAGGTTCTTGGAAGCATGTTTGTATTGGCTACGTGGGCTAGCAGTGCTCCCTTGTCCCGTTTGCTCTCGACTTGATTTTCCGTGGTTATAAAATTGTTTCACTACCGTATTTGAAATTGGAAGTTTTTTCTGTCTTGCAAAACTGTGTTTCTCCTTTTACATAATAACTTAAGCAATGCGGCGCACGATAAGGTTATTTGATGCAACAGCGATAACCCGATCTGCTTCAGTCGAGCTACGAGCACCCATGTTCGTGTCGTCTCATCTAAAAGAACTCCGTCTTTTGCTCTACCAAGCTCTCCAGTTAACTCTATGTCCCCCCCAATACTCCATACCCAAGCCTTGGTCAAGCTCAAGGCTAAACAAGTAAATGTTTCTTTAATCAAAGAAGGAATAAGAGGATGAGAGGTCATCAGCCTAGATGTCTAAGCCCCCGCCCATGTGCTGGGCATGGAAGTCGCTTCGGGATAGAGTATTAGTGGATTTGTGAAAATCCGATTGTGGTTGCGTGAGACGAGATGCATGTGAGTTAATTTGATTAAATATTTCTAGATCCTGTTTCTGCTTGCAATGCTATTGTTCTGCACCATCAATGCAAAAGTGGAAATAATTATTCACAGCAAAAACACAGCGAAGCAGCGGGCAGGCTCAGTCTTGTTTGACCTCGAACCCACATAAGGAGGAGGCGTGATGGGAGCTGCCAAGCATCAGCCAAGCCCGCGAGCATTTAACTCTATTCGTCGTCTTGTCTCCCAGAGACCGGGGCTGGAGCTAGGAGTCTTGGTAGTCATGGACATCTCCGTCTTTGCACAGAATGGCATCATCCGAAATGATCCTCAATAGATCGATTGACTTTTCCAGTGCAAAACTCTCCATGCACCCCCAACTGTCATATATTACACCTTTCCTACTGGTTGCGTTACGGGGAATCAGTTTTTCTTTTTTTTAGAGTTGGAAACGAGCAATAAAAGACGAACACAGATAATTACAAGGACTCTTATCATGCACCTGCTTGATACACTCATTCTGCCTAGCCAAGCGCCAATCTCTCGGCGTTCACGGGATGAGAGTAAGGTTTTATGGTTAATCTTGCACTTTCGACGAATGAAAATACTCAGATCAAATCAACCACACACATTAATCATCATTACCTGATTCCACGACCGAGTCATCTGGGACACAAGCTCTTCCGTCCATACCACGAGATGAGAGGACACATACACATTTACTCCGTTAAGTTCGTGTAAAGCGGCCGATTGGATAAATGGCAATTAGGCTGACAGCCGCTCAAGCTTTTGAGTCACCGAGGATTTCGGCCAATTGTTTCTCATGCCTAGGGAATAGTAGAACTTTATTTTGCATGGCTCAAACACTAAAGTAGGTAGGTGGCTGCTTTGTACCAGGCGAAGGCGATGTAAACCGTAGAATTACGCACAACCCGAATGTTCCTGAGATTCAAAATTAAAAATGACCGACCACTAGACCTTCTATTATTATAGCAGGAGTACCTATGACTACTGCGCCATTGGTGCTCTACTAGCAGGTAATACTAACCCTTTCGCAGACCTAGGCCTTCACCTCCTAGATCAGATGAATGAATGTCTAATCCCAGGAGAGAGCTACTTCCCTTCAACGTCGTGATAGATTTAATATTCTGCGAGCCTTGAAAGACGCGTAATCGAGAGGCGGGGGGCCAGGGCGAGGCGTTATATATAAGGTATACGTGTTCTAGAAGGGAGTATTGACAGCGCGCGCAATAGTCTTCCAGGGACGAGGAAGTCACTACCATATAATAAATAGCTCAGTTAATATACTCGCTTCGATTTGGGAATAACTTCACTTGCCCGGATTATTGCTACTCCCTCCCTACCAACATTGCACAGCATAAAGCAGCCACCTGTTTTAATGTTTGAGCCATGCAAAAATAAGGTTCCACTAGTTCCGAGGCATTGGAAACAATCGACCGAACATTTCAAGTTTTCGATAGTGTGCTACTGGAGGTGTGGGTGGACTCGTAGGCTACAGCAGGACTAAACCTTAACCTTAACTCTACTCTCACGTCATGTTTCGTCTGGACTCCGACCATGTTACGGCAGAACTCTGTACACGAGCTCTAAAGTTCAGACAAACTGACTTTACTACCCGCCCCTGAATTATTTGAAAGCGGAGAGTAATCTGCGCCAGGGCTTCTGGCCAATCCGGGCAAAAAAATCTGCCAGAGAGTGGATCGATCCCAAAGTCTCCAACTGTGAAAAATCTTAGGGAGTGGAGGGCTGTAATCTTTACAGGGAATGGCCGCATCACTGCCCCCTGGCTCGCTGCTCTAAATTATAGTTGCTCAGGATTACTGAAGCATATATACTAGTTACATTGCAGAATCTGCTTCATCTTACTGGCTATTTGAGACTTTTTAAATCCTAACAAACCCTAAATCAGCCCTGATAAGCCACGAAAACTCTTCACAGCCAATAATCGTACTAAATTTGAAAAGGTTCACATGGTACTGGAGAGATGCAATCTGCGACACCCCCGCCTCGACTGCATTTTTTAAAGTTGTGATTTAATTCGACTCTGATCCTTAATTATGAGCCTGAAGTCAGATGTGATGAGAGGACTTAAAAACTTTCCGAGTGTTCCGCTCGAGTGCTCCACACGAGACTTCCCCGCCTCCGCCTTGAAAGAAGGAGTCGAGATAAATTAGTCAGCGAAAGAAAACTCTCTGTCTGTAACGCAATATTCGTCTCATCGAGATGGGGCGGCAAAAGTAATTACACGCTCGCTCGGCGTTATTATTGTGCTGTCTACTTTTTAGCCGTTACGAGATCGAGCAGCTCACATCATCACTCACCCCCGAACCACCCCAAAGGCCCCAATGGTCTCTCCTCTATTTCACATCTCATTACATTTATTCATTGCTAGGTCACTTCGTAGTATCACTAACTCTGTTCTGCCTTCCCTTTACTTCTACGAGTGAAGTTCCTCTGGCCCTGCAATTGAAGGCCAATGGATTATATCGGGGAAACCCTGGCTCGGCATTTCTCAGTGTCCGGAGCCGTGTCCCATCCGCGGAAAAAGAAAACCCGGAAGGGGCAAGGGTTGGCGGGATCGACACACACCTAAAAAACATGCTTAAAACCTTGATTTTCTGACACCGTGTCGCTAAGGCGCCAAGGTAAGCCACGTCTTCTAGGTCTGGATTGGCGAGAGAGCTTGGATTTGTTGGGCCTAGTGCGATGGAGAGCTGGCGTGGCCTTGGTTGATGGATGCGCATGATCATGATGGGATGAATTGAAGAAGAGTTTATTGATCATGGAGATGGTGAAATTGATGGATGTGCTTAATAAGAGATTAAAAGGATAACCGGAGACACTTCCTGCGATGAAATGTGTTATAAAGCTAGCAGGGGCCTAGGAGACTTTTGCTATGAATAGTGCTTGAGGGGAAGCTGGGGACATCTGGACATTTTAAGATTTCCAGTCAAGTACCCTAGCCCCTGCTAGCTGCTTGACAACACTTGACCGCTATACTTTAACTTTATAGGCATGTAGATTTACGGTGTAACAGGTTGAGTTGGGACATTGGTCGTAAAGGTCTCTCTGCTTGACTTAATATCGGTTGTAATGCCTGGATTTATCGTGTTGTTCTTGAGGAAGGTAACGTGCTCAAAAAATGTGCTGTCCGTGAATGGAGGGAGTGATGACATTCGTTCGCTGGCTTGTTTCATCACAGAGTCATCCAGTGGATGATACCGTATTAATTCAATTACGATATTCAACGCTAGTAATTTAGCCACGATTTCTGAATTTTCACATCAGCAGGACAGCAACTTAAGGTCACCTGCGTAAGGCGAATGTCAACAGAGTTTCAATCATTTCGAAGCTTAAGATAATGCTTTCTCGAAGTAAGAGCTTACTGCTTGGTGGTAAGGGTGAATACATAGTAAACCTCTACCCTGCAGAGTGGTTCTAGTAGATTCTCGCCCATAATTAGACCGATTCTGATGAAACGATTGGGTGTTGGCCCTTGGCGAGGCTGCCAGTGATAAAGACAGGGGGGGGGGTTTATTTTCCCTACCTCCCAAGTACAATAAATATACCATTGCCTTGGGAATCAGGATATACGTTATCCCCCTGTTTTTGCACTTTACAGTAAAAAACTTTCTAATATTATGAAGTCCTCTTTACTAAAGTGGTAGCTCCGAGTATCTTACTTGATTTAATACAGTATAGTTCTACTGTTCGTTACACGACAGAAATTGCGACTCTTAGGAAGACCTTCAGGCAAAAGCAGGTAATCTTACCACTTTAATGAGAAGTCAAGATGGACGACGATCTGAATGTCATTTACTTCGTAAAGCGGTGTAATAAGAATAATTACATGCTTAATGACAAAAAGTCTCATGCCCTTCAAATCTTTCACTGTTTCGGGAGCCGAGCTTGGGGCATCGAGTTTGCCCTGAAGCCGAAGAGATGCTTTCGACAGAAGAATGCTTATCGTCGACCAGTATTGATCCTGACCAACGTGTTACATTGCTGCTGCATCATCACTTCTGATAGTTGTTGGCAACCTTAGACCAAGGCATACTTCCGTGATTGTAATGTAAAGAGGGACACCTATACCGAAGTAAATGATTATGCACCTTGTACAATACAGCCGACATACACGCAGCCCTACAAATGCTGGCCTTACTAGAAATTACCTCTGAAGCGACCTCCCTGGACATGGTACGAAAGTACCGTAACAGGCAATCAAAATAGACGCGGACCCCAAGGCGTTCTTCAGCGGGGATCCAATTCCAACTTCGGGATACGCATACCGTACCTGAGTCCAACATGCAAGATTGCAGCGTTTCTAAAGTACTTGTCCATTCATCTGATCCATCCAATGATTGTATCGCCTCGTCCAGCTGAACCTACGGTAAAAGTATCTTGGTGTCGCATTTAGTCAGTCCTATCATGTTCTCAGGGTTCTGCAGCGCTGCTCACTCTATGCTGTGCTCTGGCCTGCCCGCCATGCCATGCTCTACCAAGGATGCTTCCATCTTACCAACGTCCATGTAGAATCACATACCCGATTCAGCTTACTTCCTTTGATCCTCTATTAGCGTGCTCTTAGCGTACGGTGGTGATACCCCAGCGATTGTCTAGACCCCTGGTACCCTGGCCAAGCAAAACCTAATCTAAGATGATTTGGGCCAATCCATTTGAATCCGGAAAGGTTCGTTGCCAACTCGAGGCAGGGCAGGGCAGGGTAGTGACGTGGAGACCGAACGGCTTTTATTCTTGACGGTATTAAACTACTTAGCGGGAAAGCAGTAATGCAGAGCAAGAAAGGCAGATTTGCGTGTTAGCTAATGTGGACTGGACACTTCTTAGCGTAGCTGTTCAGGACTTGATATACAGCTGGCTTCCACTCCTGTGGTTGTCAAGCAAAGGCGCGAAGAGACATTTGAACGACGAGCACAACTACGCACGAAAGGCTTGCGATAAAGCAAGGCGTCCAGCATTACTATACCCACAACAGGACCGCAAGACCGAACAGTCGACATATGAGATTCTGTCACAACGATCCATACATCAGACAGTCTGAGGAGGATTCCATATCCTCTGTTCAAACAGACACACAGACACGAGTGAGGATATTCAAGTCCAGCTTCCAATCACAATCACAGTCACAGTCACAATCACAAATCTAGAAATTTGGAGATCCCGTGACCCGTCTCCACTTCACTAATCGGCCGAAGATTCCCCGGACTTCCGCCGATCTTTCAATTTGCAGTTTCTTGCGAAGCTCGCGCTCGCAACTCCCGGATCGGCATTCAAGCATTCCTCAATCAAACTCCGGATATCTTCATTTTGTACCCGGACTGGACTTGTACTTGCTTAGTACCTTCCCGTCCCAAGTCATACACAAAGGTACGTGACTATGCTTACTCATCCTTGTCTTTTTTTGAATTTTTTTTGTTATGGGCTAGATTTCATTTCATGATCATTTCATTATTACCTACCAAACCCTTGGACGTACGATAGCAATAGGCAACGGCTTCTCGCTGTATCAGGTCCGCCTGGGTAGAGCCTTTTGCCTTTGGCCTGCAGCTCCGGCTCCTACTCCTCCCATCTCCTCCGCCCCAAGTGGCAGGAGTACGCGCATTCCTACTGTGGAAGATAGAAGCTTAGTTTTAAGCTTCTGTCACCTCGTGCTTCATCACACCTCGTCTGTCTCACATTCCGCGTCGAGTTCCCCTTTTTATGGGTCAGTCGATACAATACCTAAATATCAGAGGCCGGCCTGCAAAGTGGGACGATCTCGTTTGCTGACTTTCATCTGAAGCATTTGAAGCGACGAGCCCACTCGCGCGAAACGTTTCACCATTCACGATCCCCGATCTTCCAAGTCCAAACGGTGTTAAGCGGCCATTTCGAACCTGCCACTGAAGCTTCCTCTTACTACCAAGGCCGCGTCGACTTGCTGGATCTGCAGGAGGCGTAATTCTAAAGATAGAGATATCTTGGCTCGATAGTCTCCACTTGGACACACTATCCATCGTCCTAAGCTTCCACCGAGGGGCATAGGGATGCGCTGAGGTTTTAGGATAGCTTTCCTTGACTTCGATAATACAGAAGCAAAGCTCAAATACATATACGTACATCCAATTGAGTGCAACAGACATCTATAGACAATATGGATACGTACTACGGCCACGTACGGTCCCCTGCGGATGCGATTAAGCTTTTCGAAGCTTGCCGTTTAGGTTTATTACCTCGAGTTCAACGCAGATTGTCAGAGAAGGAGAGACAGTCCATAAAGTCCGGCTCGGTTTTCGTTTGGGATGAGAGGGAAGCAGGCATGAGGAGGTGGACCGATGGAAAGTCATGGAGTGCAAGCAGAGTTTCTGGCAGCTTCTTGACATACAGAGAGATGGAAGGTAAGAGAGGAGGTGGACAATTCGTACCTCCGCCAGTTCGCCGATCCAATGAGAAGACACCAGATAGTGCAAGAGGAAGTGATGAGGATCTGGATATGGATGGTGATGGACCGGACGGGTACAGATACAAGCCAGATGGATTGATGAAGCAGTCATTCAGCATCACTACTTCTTCAGGCCAACACCTACACTTGATCAGCTATTACTCTCGCCCACATCCTGGTGCTCCAGATCTACCTATGCCTACTACAGATCCGCAACTCCGACACATCATTCCAATCAAAGGCATGTACCCAGAATCAACAGTACATGAGCCTCAAGGACCAGCAGTTACGAGAGCACCAATGCAGCACAGCCCATACATGAACCATCAACCAATGCACTCCCCACATCGAGGTCCTCCTCCACCTTATGGCTACCAACCCAATTACTCTTGGCCACCTTCTCCCGCCGGTACACCACCCTATTCTCATTACCCAGGACCAATGTACTCTCCCCTCCCCCCACCCGGGCACTCGCCGTTTCAACATCACAATTCACACATGATACCCAATGGAATGATGTCTCACCAACAATCAATGTACGACCGACCTCCACCACCTCACTCAGACCCATCCCTTCCACCACATCCTCACGTCTCACGCGGAATGAGTACCGCCACAGCAGCGAACCTCATACCCAGCTACGCACCCAACCCATCTCCACGCTTAGCTCAAGCCCGTCTGATCGCAGAACAACAAGCACAAATGGCACAACGTGCTCTGCAATCGCCTTCAATGCTCGACCCGAGACTATCAGCACCAATATCACTTCCACCCGTACAAGTGCGCTCTCCCCCTCGCACTTCAACACCACCGCAACTCACTCCCAAAACCACACTATCGAACCCCAGTACACCTCCACGTACGGGCGCCGTTTCCCCACCATACAAAGATAAAGAAGCACCTAAAGCCAATGGACAAGCGCAGAGTATTCCAAGTATTGTAAACTTGGTACATGCTACGAACTCTGTGTCAGTCATCTCGGACAACAAGAGTAATAGCTCGAGGACTGGTAGCAAGAGTCCGAAAAATGTAGATGGGAGGGTGACGGCAGGTATACCGCACGATAAGTTGGCTTTCCCCGGGGGTGGTGCCGATGATCAGAGAGCTATCAGGCTGCTGGACAAAAAATTTATGATCTGATCGGATCTGGTGGTTTTCTTCATTGACTCCTTTTTCTTTCTTCACGGCATTGCTTGCATACGTACAGTAGCACAGCACCGGATAGCATGGTCTACTATAAGGGCATCCTTTTATGCATTGCGATGGGCGTTGGCTTTGGCTATGGCTTTGGCGTACAAGGGAGGGACAACGGGGCTCGGCAATTCGCTTTCAACATACATACATACTTGCCTTCATGGCGGTTGCTGTTTTTGATATATAGGAAATCAAATGAATCTTACCAGACATCTATCTTGTGCCTATTTCTTTGTCGGCTTGTCCTCTCATTCATATTTCAGTAAAGCACAGCTATCTCATGTCCTGCCTAACCCTGCTGATTCTAACACAATGCTGGAAGATTTATTAGCGTTTCCCCTCTTCTATTGCAAAGCGAAGGAATATTTATGCACCTCATTCATTATATCATTCTTATTGCGGTGAGACTATTTCCAGTAGGCCGTACGTAATGCCACGCATGATAACTTGATTGAAATGCTAGGATAGGTCTTGAAGTCCTTGCTAAGGACTTGCTAACTGCATTTAATCGTGCTTGCTAATACGGTGCTGATCTATTTCCTGGTCCTGTATGTACTTTCGAAAGAACAGCTGATCTACCTGCCTGGTTGAGTGAATATCTGTCTGACACGAAGGGAGTCCTTGCGTTGTGTTGAATTGAATTGCTATAAATTGAAGGAGGGATGTGTGGGTGAGTTTACTGTAGGTACCTCAGGTAGGTAGTAGTTAGTTAGGTGGGTAGTGTTTGTGTATTTTGGTGCTCTTGTGTGCGAAATGACGCACGCGCTCTGCATTCGATGATAGCTTGCCCACCTACTACTTCCCAGCGGATGGTGATCATTATTTAAGTAGTCCTGAACACATCGTTATTATCTCATGGCACTTCGTGCTGGGATGAGACGAGACCAGGGAGAAGATAGGGTAAGGCTGAAGGTTGGGTGATTGTTTTCATTATTAGACACCAGACTCAGCGAAAGGCGTTGGAATCGAATTTGTGCCCGATCGGATGTGCATATACACCTCACTATTCCCGATGTAGTCTCTTGCGTGTAGAGTGAAGGATGACGCGGGATATGAATGCTTGCTATGAATTCTGCTGGATGCCATCTCACGAAATGGAGCTCCAAATATTATACTCCTGCTGAAGACTTTTCTTCTCTCACCGAAATTCCGAAAAGCAACTCAGTCACTTGCTTTCCATCGACTTCCCTAGCGTTATCACATGCTGATCATTCTCGTCGTCTTCGCACACAGGAGGTATGTTTAACATGCCTCATCCACTTCTGGGTCTTCAACACAAACCGAAACTTCCGACCAAAGTCGCATGCGTGTATCTGGGTGCAGCATGTGCGTGTGCCTTATGTCCTCATGAACTTTCCACTCGTATCAGTCCAAACGACAACTCTCCACCAAGCTCACCGAACCCCTATGCGAACGATATAATTTACTTCATACGACGCAGACTGTGTGGAGCGCCGTCACGACTTCGATAAGGTTCTGGGCAAGGCTGTTTGTTGAGTTCGTAAAAAGAGTTGCCTACGGGACAATACCCCGGGGCACATTGAGTTTGGCTGGGGAAAGCGAGGTGTGAGGATTTTGACTTCGTCGGCAGGGCTTGCTGTGATACAAGTCGGTGTGGATAATGAGGGATTTCTTGACCAAGTCGTGAATATGAAGGGCTTTTGGTCCCTGTACCTCCATACTGAGTGATTGCTGAGCAAGTTCATGCCAGGGATGAGATACTAGATTTCGGGATCGGGGTGAGTCGTTTAGGTTAGAAGTCGTTTAGGTTGGGATCGAGTACCGTTTCATCGTCGATTTCACCGATGAACTGTGCAGTACTGAAGCTTCATATCGAAAGGGTGTGTCTCAATTACCAAGAATTATTGTTGGACATTGAGGCCACGCGATTCCGAAATGAAGATTGCCGTGTACGTTGCAAGGAACGTATGTCACAAGTCCTCAGGAAATCAGGGGATGATAAACGGATCAAATCTGCGCTTTCATACGTGAATGTTTCTAGTCGATGATCGAGCGCCTCCGAAGCTGGGCAAATTTGTCTGCGGCGAACGAGGAATACTGAAGGTATACTTCAAGTCCGCAAGTCGATAATAGACTCACGAAAGTACCGCGGGATATCGCCTCGAGTCTTCATTGGGAGGCAGCTAACTTTTTGGATGACTTTGAAATTTTGATATGTTATATTTACTAAGAAGTTCCGAATCTATGCGCCCGAGACGAACTTGGCTCGCCTCGCCCTTCGGAGTAGCTCTTCGTGTGGGTGGTAATTTTGTCCGGATCCGCGCCTGCCATGAGAAGATAGCGATGCCGCTTAGATTTTGTGGTTGAGCATGGCCAAGTGTGGCTGTAGTTTCCCAGGGTTGTGTCTTGAGCGGCGACATGATCCGCGTGCAGTAGTTGTCGTCAAAATATGGATTTTGTTAGCAGGTCTTGGCATCTTCGATCCTCGTTTTGGCCTCATCAGCCCGGTCTTATTTCAACTAGATATCGCTTTTGATAAGGTTCTATCGAGAAGGATCTACAATTCAGGATAGATAATTGTTAACTGATCATACGGTCGAATATCTTTTTGAGATACCCGCGCGCTCCTCTGGGGTTTCTTCCATTTCCTGCGATTAACTCAGCCATCACTATTTATTCTGACGAGCAGCATCTTATCTCCTTCCCTTTTGCCTTTATCACCGTGTTGCTTATGTTTCTTATTATCTCTTCTATTCATCGCGTTTCTTATATCCTGTAATATTCCTTATGTGAACGATTATGCTTGATACAAGTTCTCCGTGATCCTAATTTCAGCACACTGGAGCAGTCTCCGATATAGTGTTTCATCAGCTGGCCTACGAATATCTTCACGCGAAAATGATTTCCATAAGATACACTATCCAATCGGTGATTCACTATCATTGTTATTGTCTGCTTTAGAACAGGTCGCAAATGTTGCTGTGTTCAGCGAAATTTCTTTATCATATCAAAAATCGCTTCGGTACATTCCTTTCACGTAATTTTCTTTCATCCCATACAATGGTTAATGAGGACCGCAACAGACTCCAAGCTCCCGAGCGAGTCCATCTTGAAACTTATACGCAACTTCATGAGGTCTATTGTAGGTTTTTCCAATGTATCAACAATCAGGTATGGGATTCCCGAAGAATCCCAACGATTGGACAGCAGATCCAGTTGTTCAACCGTCCGGGGGACATATGCCACCTGGTGCGAACCTCGAAAACGAGGCTAGTGTGGAAAATAAAGGAGATCGTTTTCGGTATCAGCAGCAGGTCCGCGCATTGAAAGAGCAATTGAGAGTCTTGAAAGCACTCATTCTCAAATCTGGCGGCTCGTCTACGAATTCGCTTGGAATCATAAATCCATCTTCATCAAGTAAACTCGAACAAACAGTTCTTGACCGCGGAGCCTTGTCCGAAGTCACCTTTCAACGCGATGGATACTTTGATCGAGTACAGAATTTGGAGCGAAGGGTAGGCGAATTGCTGTCCTCGGAATCTAGCGGCGGTGTTCATGAACCTCAGGATATGCTCACTCAACGAGACATTGCTACGGATGAACGTGACAGGCTTTCCTATGAGACACTACGCGAAAGTGGATACCTATCGCCAATCCAGGCTTTGAGAAGACAACTTGAGCATTCAGCTGCGGAAACGGAACATGTTCCAAGACTATATGTATCAAACGCAGCCGCCGAAGACCGTGATAAATTACTGAACGAGAATGAATTCTTGAAAGAAAGGCTTACTGCAATGTTTCTGGAATACGAGGCTGTGGTCGAGCAGCGAAACAGATTAAAGATACAAAGGGACAGTATAGAAGCCCAGCTATGCGTATTACCAGCTCAAGAAATCGATTCTGGAAGAAATAGAACTGTGGTGGAAGACTACGAGGCAAAACTCCAGCTCGTCCGAGTCGAACGCGATTCAGCCATCCAACAAAATGAGGAAGCTCGCAGAAATCTGGCAACGCGAACAGCAGAACGGAACGGCGCACACCAACGAATGCACATCCTCGAAGCCGCCACGAAGGAAAGTCATACAATAAAAGAACACCTTGAAGCTCAGCTACGTCTTCCATCGAAAAACGAACACGTTCAAGCAAACACTCAGACCATCGAGACTGAATGCGATTCCGAGCGAATACAGATCGCGTTTCTGCAATCCGAGTTAGAACATGCCGTCGCAGCAGCAGCAGAAGCTCAACACCAGCGAGACGCAGCTCGAGCCCAGATTGAAGCCGTGGAGATCGAAAACTCGATTGCGATTTCGGCTGCTGAGATGGCGAACGATGTTGTTGTTGAGCTTCAATCATTGTTAGAAGCGACGAAACATGCAGCTTTGGCGGAACGTGAGAAGTCGGAAGAGTCAAGACGAATACAGAATAGATTGAGAATTGAGAGGGAAACGGTCCGTATCGAAGTGGCGAAACTCGGAAGAGAGTTGAGCGCAGCGCATCAAACTTCAGCAGGATTGGTAACGCAGCTGGATGAGCTCCGCACGAGAAATACCAGTTCGACACAAGACGACGCAGCTTTAGGAGAGCTGAATCCTGTTATTGGACAGCGAGATCAGGCTTTAATTCATGTGAAGAAATTAGAGCAACTTCTCAGGGATCTAGAGGATGACTATCGCAAAAACTTGGATCAATGGGAGCGCCAAACACAAAAAGATGAAGTAGAGATTCACGCTGCGAAAAGCCGCCTAGATGAATCGATGGAAACGAATGAGTCTCTATCCAAGCAGTTAGATACCGCAAACGCCGGACTAGAGGCCGCAGAAACTAAGGCTCGAATGGCAGAAGAAAGTTCAGAAAATGCAAATTCAAGATCCGAAGCTCTTCAAATCCAAATCCAACAAGTCGAGCAAGATCTAGATCACTCGAATGAGGACAAGGATGAGGTAGAAGGTGTTCGCGATCGTCTGCGAGCTGAGTGTCTCCGTTTGGGAGGCTTGATAACAAATGCGAGGAACGAGGTCATCCGAATGGGAGGTGATACTATTGCTCCGGAAGGAACTGTGCAAAGTAACCAGGAATTGCCGAATGGACCAGCTCGTGGCGATTTTGATCCTAGTAATATTCAACGGCCGCTGACTGCAAGAGGAGAACCCATCTCAGAGCCTGATGACGAACACGAATTTAACGCATTTCCATATCCAGCTGAAGTCTCGTCGATGGCTGAGCCAGAAGTGGCAAGAAACCAGAGCATAAGTTCAGGCTCGAGCTTGAGCTCAATTGATAGCTCTGTTGACTCTGTACATGGCGCTTCTTCAAGGAGAGAGAGTAATGTCTCGACTCCCGCACAACGGCCTCAACATGGAAGTTCGTCTTCTGCGTCACTTCTAAGGACTAGCCCTACGATATCAACACAGATAGACCCGAGATGCACGAGGAATCCTGCTCCAGATTATGGTGCATCATCGAGATCGAAGTCTAGAAAACGAGGGGCTGAACCGACTGGCTTCGAAGGGCAGAGTGAAGCGAAGAGAAGACGATTGCATGAGTGATCGATGTATGTGGATGTGGTAATACGGAGACGGTGGCGAAGAAGAGATTGAGTATGCTGCTGTATAGCTGTCTTATCTGTGTGTTCGTACTTCATGAAGTCATCTTTTTGAAAGAAGAGTAGCTTTTATGTGCTTCGAATCTCATCATTATATGCTACTTTTATACCTATCCGGAGAGATTGTGTCTCGATGGATGCTAATGCGCACCAACCATTAAGATTTCAAGACACAAGGGAAGACACGGATTGATCGCCCTTAAAATGGATTTTATATTTGCGATTTCATTCTAATTCGTCGACCAGTTTCTTGCAAAGATTTTTGTTGCACGTCGTAATGTCGCTTCATTTCTTTAGCGAGGCATGTTCAGATAGCTTCATCTTTTCCCGATTGGGAGTATGACATGATAGGAGTAAATCACATCACGTGGGACCCAAACTTTGGATCTTTTGTTTAGTCCTTGGGGATGTGCCTTATGCGATTCATGGGGGAACACCTACAGATATGTTGTCATATTTAAGATGCAAATGACGATGCATTATTCAAGTTTTGTTCTTTCAATTAATGAGTGTATTATCCTATCTAGCCAAGCATCGTGACATCCAACTCGCTATCAAGCACAAATCCAATGTCCCAGAACCATCTTTGAAGACAAAATGCAACCGCAATACCAAATCTCTCTTAAATTTGCATCCCAGCCAAGCAGATGTCAGATCCGACTACAAGACACTAACAACAACCTTCTTAGTTCTTACACTCTTTGGCACCACCACATTCAGAACACCATTCTTCAACCCTGCAGTGACAAAATCCTGCTCGATGCGCTGCTCGAATGCGAAGCTGCGTGCGAAGTTGCCGACTTTGCGTTCGCTGACCCAGTATTTGGCTTGTCGCGGAGACTGTGTCTGAGTCTCGTGGTTGAGAGTGGAGGAAGAGGAAGAGGCAGTTTTCTCCGGCTGTTTGCCTTTGGCGACCAAGGACGCCGTTGAGGCAGCGGATGATGGAGTATCGAGCGGTATGTCAGCCTCATCGTAGTCGTCTTCGACTGTGGCAGCCAGAGAGGACTTCTCATTCTCATCGGGCTCGGTGGCTGTCTCCTGAGTCTGCTCAACCTCTTTTGCAGACTCAGACGGAGCAGAACGAGAGGTGCTCACACTTCTATCGGTCTTCCCCTTAATGACGATGGTCTGCGCATCCACAAACTGGATATCCAGATCCGCGTTCTCCAGGCCTGGAAACTCGCCGAAGAGTTCGTAAGAATCGGCTGTTTCCGTTACGTCGAAGCGTGGTGTAAATGTTTGAGGAGCTGGACGATGGACGAGACGGATACAGGGATGCTGTTGACGTTGAGAATTTTGGAGGGAAGGATAGACTTGAGGTTGGGCTTTGGACAATTCGGATTGATCGAGCTCAGCGAGGAGTTGCATGAGAGCTGCCTCGGGGAGGAATTCTTGTGGGAAGAATGGCATTTTCCTGGTTGCTTGGGTGATTGTCTTGGAAGTATTTATTGTGGTGATCGGTTTTGGAAAATTGTTTTTTGAAGTAGAGGACTGTAGATCTGATTCTGATTATGTTTTCTGGATGAAGAAAAGTGTTCCTTAGACCATCTCAATCCTTCTTATATACAACTTCTCATCTTCAGGCTGAGTCGAAGTCGCAAGCTTCTCTCACATGGTTGAAGATGAGAAATCGACGATTACGCCATCTGCGAGTGCCTTCTGGTGGCCGCGGGAAGGGAGTGGAATGAAGCAGAAGGCAAATATGAGTCACGTGCGCTGAGAAAGCCGTATTACAAATCGTGTACGAGTTGCCTTTCGCAATTCTTGGGGCAGAAAGGCCATGTATGGATGAAGGAAATAAGGGCGAAGACTTGATCTAGAATTTTATCGATTGCATGGTTACCATCTCGGACTATCGTTTCCTCACCATGTGAGAACCCAATCACCAGTCACGTGCTGCTACATCCGCCACTTACCTTTACTTCATGTTTGTGAGCTTCAGGCGAATTTTTGGTGGCTGGAACGGCATCCTGATAGTATCTACTTCTTTGAAGATGCTGGTGAAACACCTCGTTCGTTTGATTATGTGAGGAACAAGAAATTCGCCTGCCTTGGAGATAGGAGGCAAAGTGCGCGTAAGAAGTAGAAAGAACATCAATCACTTCCATACATCGGGCACAATTTCAAGTCCAGATCGATATTTGAAGCGACGTATTAGCAGGTCGAAGAGACACAAAGAATTTCTTTGTAAAGATCATGATTTGATCATCATTAGGTATCATCTGGTCATTACGCCACGCCTCGGCTCAGTCTGTGTACATCACGCGAAGTGTACTCTCAAATCTTCTGGTCTACAACTAAAACGACAAATGAGAACAAGGTATCTCAAAAACAAAATCAATCATTCAATCATTAGATGTGTTCAAACCTTTACGCATTTTCCATTTGACAAATTTTACCACGAAATTACTTTGTGTTGACAATTCTCGCTAAACAGAATCAACACCCCTATGCTTCTCGCCCTGCGAATCCTCTTCCGAGTAAGCGCGGTGAGCACCACCGATCAGCGCTGGGTCAAAGTTGGGAGTTCTATCAAAACCATTAGTAAGTGCTCCAAGTGTACGAACAAGACCGAAGGGAACATACCCAGGAACTTCACCAGCCAACTCTTCCAAAGTCTTTCTCTTAGTCTCAGGGATCAAGAAACTAGTAAACAGACCGCACAACATGAATAGCGCAAATATCTGCATAATATGATTCAACCAAGGTGAAGCATTGCGACCCTTGGCATTTGGCAAGGCACCTCTTGTCCTAAGAGGACCGAATACAACTTGTGCGATGATAGCACCGACCTTTCCGGACGCGGCGGAGAAGCCGTGAGAGGTGGAACGGTAACGAGTAGGAAAACATTCACCGGGGACGATAAAAGTAGTAGAGTTAGGGCCGAATTTGAAGAAGAATTGTGCCAGAACGTAGAGGGCGAGGAGAGCATGGCCGGAAAGCTGGTGATATGCGAAGCCGATAATGCAGAAGAGGATTGTAAGTATTATGAAACCCATGATCTGAATCGTCTTTCGTCCGAGAGTATCGATTGTAGTGACCGAAACCCAGTATCCTGGGATAGCACCGGCGCACACAAGAATCAAGTTACCGATGGCGTTCTTGCGGAAGATCTCATATTGAGTGGCACCACCAGTCCAGCCAATTGCTGCAAGAATAATGGAGTTGTTGAGACCAAGACCGTAAAAGGCAACATCGAGGAAGAACCATGAGCCTGCAGTACCTAGAAGAACCTTGCCGTGCTTCCATTGGCCGTAGTGGTGGCAGAAGTCCTTAAAGGAGGCCTTGGGGATCTCAAGAGCTGGAGCCGTTTGGGCCATGGCGGTAACACGAGCAATCTCGTCAGGGTGACCCTCAGCCTTCCCATTCATGTAGGCTTTGACATCTGTACCCGCCTTCTCAACGTCACGAGCGACGTCAAAGGTGTAACGAGGAGTCTCGGGGATAGTGAGGCGGTAGTAGAGAGCGATACAGCCAGGAACGGCACCGAAACCGCTGGAAATTGTTAGAACTTGATCATGAAAAATTTGCATCGAGCGACTTACATGATGATTCTCCACATCTTGTCAACGGCAAGCTGGCATACAGCAGTGCAGGCGCGGGCGTTGGCGGCCGACTCCAACGAACCCTTGAATCCAGTGGTGACAATCAAAGCTAGGATAGCGGCAGTAAATTGACCAATACCCTGCATGGCAAAAACAGCATTCATCATGGCACCTCTCCATTTCGTAGTAGCGAACTCAGAAGTGATGACAGATGAAAGAGGGTAATCTCCACCAATTCCGATACCCTGCATTTGTTAGTCAACGTTTCTGTGTGGCTTGAGATGGAATTACCATAAGAACACGCCAGAAAATGATGAGGCCAGTGATTGAAATGGCGCGAGAGTTGGAAGTCAAAGCTTGTGCGAGAGTTGCGAAGATGATTATAATTAACTCAAGTCCGTACATTCTTTTTCGGCCGACGACATCTGCGAGGTATCCGAAACCAAGTTGACCGATGACAGTTCCCCCGGAAGTAGAGACTTTGATGGCAGTATCTGAACTAGGTGGGATAGTACCATGAGATTTTTTGTCATTGAAGTACACTATGCCTAACATGCTAGTAACTAAGTTGATAGCGAAGATCTATGTAGGCGATTAGCATGGATATGTGGAAGAGAGGATAGACGTATATCGTAAGAATCGGTGAAGAAACCAATGCCGGCGACAACACAAGCCCGGACATGGTACCATCCGAAAGATGCCTTGTCGATTTCAGCAAGAGCAAGCCTTCTCCGCTCGTTGGGGTCCTGAATGTGAGCGAAGTCATTATTGAAGTTGTGGAAGGCATTGTTGCCTCCATCTGTCTTATTCATGGCGGCGGAAGACATTGTGTCTGATGTATGTCTACAAGCAGTTTAATGTGACTTATCGACAAGACTTTCGTGATTGTTGACTGGGACGTGGCTGAAAGTAGTATTGTAAGTTGAGGGAAGTCCTGATATTTGTACTATGGAGCTCCAACAGGAGCTATGCAATGTAACCTTGGAGTATACTTTCACAGGCAGGGGTCCATCATGCAGTCAATTCAATGATTCATTTTTGGCATTTATTCGGGTTGGATGGTGTCGGAGTTTAGTGGAAGGTCTAACAATTTGCCATCAGTCCAGGGTCTGTCGATAGGCCCAAAAGTTGCTTCAGATATAAAAACACCTGGTGAACTTCAGGAATAGCTGGATCCGGTAACAGCTAACCAACATTTTTGATTCCATGTCATTGGCTGGATAGGTGAGATTGGCAGTTGATAGTCCGAGAGTTTACTGGCACAGCTTCTAGACCTGTCGCTTCGTTACGCTGCTCGAAGAGTCGTCAAGCACACCGCCGGATCCAGCGATTCGAAGCTAACTAAGTTTCCGCACTGTAAAAACCAGCTATCTGGGGCCAATCTTAGGGTGGAATGAGAGCACGACACGAAAGATATAAAGCAGAAAGAGATTTCTCGGAAAACAATCGCAGTTCCGCACAAGATTATGGTTGTTGATATCACTACCTCTTTTCTCGTTTGAGGAACCATGAGAGTGTGTGCGAAGCCAAATAATCCTTCTTTGAAATTGCCGCTGGTCACCTCGTCAATACAAACTAGGCTCTATTTGGAAAGCTTATAGAGTAAACCGTGGGCTTCGCCTGAACTGCCATGTTGACAAGTTACAGCTAATCAGAATTATGTATTCGAGGAACTGTCGCAGAGCGATTTCTGCAAGCTGAATTGCTTCTGGGTAGAATCTCTGTTGGATACTCTTTGACATCACTGACTAAATTGTTGACGTCGACACTGACATCGAGCCATTTTTATGACGATTTTGATGTCTTATGAATATCTTGGAAAAGGCTTGATCACAGAGACAAGCCTTCATCCCATGACTTGGCGTCTTGAGTGGCTAGTTTTCATCGGCATAAAGCCCTACGAGTCTGCAACCTCACATGAGCAGCTGCAATTTGATATCTCGTCCCGGATTCCAGCTGAGCGAGATCAAAAGATGTCGTTGAATACAGCCAATTAGATTAGCCAAATGAGGAACGTGGTCTCAACACTGGTCAGGAAAAATTGTTGATTAGTGTAACGAGAGCCGCGTCTAAACTTCTGGGGGGGTAAGCCTGCCGTCTTTGACTATAATATTTGCAAGAAGGCCAACAGGCTTTCATTCCACACCACACGACTTGTCAACTTGGAATCTAGACTTCGACCTCTCTAACATCGCAACAGTCAATTCATCTGAATGTGGCGTTCTACAGCGCGAAATGAAAACGCCACATACGATAACGCGGTTCATGCGCTCACATCGCCATGAATATCTCGAAATGAAAGGTGTAGCTTCATTGGGTGTCACATTTGGAAGTCTTCGAGCCGGTCAAGAAACAAAGCAAAACAATCTTTCCAAAAGGTTCATGTGATATACGTCTGTCTCTCCATAGTGTCATGCTGCTGCAAACATGCCATTAGATGCCACTGTCATCGGGCCCGAATATCCGGCAACGACGTCTGCCAATTCTTCCCAAGCCAGAATGGCGTGCGTCGAAAGTCTTGAACAAGGGACGGCGTTTCCTTGAGTCGTGTAGACCGATAGTCAAGCTTTGATAAGCTTTCCAGCTCTGGTCTGTGGTACTTATCAGATATCGATTTCCATCGTAATTTCTGATCAAGAGCTGGATGCTCTCGAACATGAGTTATTATTGATTTCACTCCTCTTTTTAAGACCAATGATCATCACTAGGATGCCATGATCACAAAGTTGTACCCGTACCTTGTTAAGATGTCCCAGCTACCTCATCCATGGGAAGATCTCATGCACACAAACTACCCGTTGCCGCTAAGCAACGTCACACATACATCATATCAAAGTCATTAATCATATCTACACCGAAAAAAGCACAGCCTTTCGCCTACGATCACTCAATCACTTCTACACGTGCAGACTTCAGAGGCTCAGAGAATCTCAGATTACTGTGTGGTGCAAGCTAGATATATGTGTCTTTAGTTCTCGTGATGCCGTTCTGATTGTGCTTTTGGGTTCCACGGTTCTCGCTTGTCGAATTCTTATTAACTTGAAGCTCCGATGCTTCTCTTTGGTCACCACGACTATCGGATTCTGGGAGATATCTGCTTGTTGCCGGTCTTCATTCCGGTTCCTATTGGAGATCCAAGTCCGCTTTGCAAATGAACCCGAGAAATTCTGCTTTCTGCTCAGATCGACGTCGAAGATGACAGAACATAACCTCCACCTGGCCAAATTCCTATCATCAAAAAATGTGTAAGTGGCACCTCCCATACTCCTCCCCGAAGCATGCATGTTGATTTAGAGCCATTCTTTCAAAGAAAGATCTCGAGATTTTTTCCAGTCTGTATCACCGTATGCTCGACTGGTATATTTTCGGGCGTTTACGAGCAGACCAAACACATTGTCTTTATGCCATAAATTGCCTGCACGAACAGGAAGGATAGCGAGTGTCGATTCTCGATCCCGAACCCTATTCTAGAAGTCAAGAGTGTTATCAGGTGAGGCGTCTTCAGGAGACCTGAAAAGCAAATGGAACTGCCCAATTTAGAAACATTTTCCGAGGTAGCCAAATGTCTTGGGGTGAAGTTTATTATGCATATAACGAAGTTCGACTGTATCGAAAAGGAGGGTGTCACTGCTAGACAACATGGCCTTCGATACACCGGAAATTGGGACCAGAGCAGGATCACAGTGAAGGAAACATTTAGGAAAATACGCGGTGATCGATCATTGAAGAACGAAGGGGAGGGTCGCAGAATCGGTTATCGTAAATGGAATCCGCACGAGGACTACTTTGTGACCTTTGGAGTGTAAAAGAAGCAGGGCTTGGATTGGGAATGACAGGTTTTACAGAAAAACCTTTTGGTTTATTCAGATATTGGTCCTGATAACTGACGGCACATAATCAGCTACCAGTAAATCCATCTCCCGCAAAGTATCCTTCCAGAACCGGCTATTCAACATATACGACTGCCCCAGATGTACATACCTCAAATCATGAGCTCATTGTCCAGCATTTCTCAAGAACTCTTAATGCTAGCAATCCATGGAATTTTCTTAGCTGCCACCCAAAAATATACACTTCCTAACCAAATCAGGTTCTCGCGAGCTCGCATGTTGATAATCTATGGCTCACCTCAACATGACCACCGGACTTCATCGATTAAAGTAGAATGCCACACATACCACCATATCCGACCCCAAATACGGTGCAGCGAACAACAGAAATTGATGAATCTTCTGCCTTGATCAAACAAACTCCACATTCTCCACACCCACATATACACCCCCGTATCTTACCATCAGTAATTCGATCACACACTAGCAACCAGCATGGATCTCGTAACAAACAGTGATGACTTACACGTTCACAGCGACGGAGCTCATGGAAGTAAGTATAATCCATCTTTCACAGAAGAAAAACGAAGATGGGTGGGAAACTAGACGCGGCGATAGTTGGCTCGTTAACAGCATACAGCTATATACTATACAGAGAGTACATCTCCATTGAAGCCATCCATGAACAAAAGTAACCCTGTAACAGAAACAAATCAGGACTTCCTCCCTAACTACGCACTTTTCTCAATGACAAGAGAGAGGAATCTGAGAATCACTCATGCCCCATCCAGTATTTCTCGTGCCATCGATTTCGCATACGGGGAACAGACGGGAGAATGGGCTTCGTGAATATTTTCGTGCGTTGTGATACTCGTGGAGAGACCTTAAACGGTAGGTTTCGATTTACCTCTCCGATATGAACCAAATTTACAATTTCCAGCTTACTTTACTCACAGTTGCTATTATCACTTGCCCTGAAGGTGATAATTCAGAATGATGCATGCATTGTTGAGATTACTAAAGCTTCCTTCCAATCCAGCCATCATCTCATCCCAGTCTGCAAAGTATAGTAACCAATACAAAGTACGGTTGTCAGCAGATGCAAGTGCAAATACCTAAGTGAATACAGGCCACGAAATGTACTTCATGCTCGAGGGCAGTTTCCATTTTCCGTACCTGCCAAGTCAAACAATGCTCAAGAACTCCTCCAGACCAAATCCACCCCTATTTTTATCCGATTCCCACCCATTCAGATACCACACCAAATAGCGCCGCAGATGAATCCCCCTCTCCCCCTCAAGTCTCGGCCATAAAACCACCCGCCTGAGCAAATCTCAACTGATACTCCCTCAAATCTGCCCAATTCCGCAGTTCCTCTTCCTCATCCACGACCCCGTCGCCATTATCGCTCTCACTTCTCAAGCCGGGGCTAATCCTCTCAAGCTTCATAAGCACATCAAGGAAACGACCAAGATATTCTTCGGATTTGACTTGCATGGGACCTTTCCGGCTCTCGGGGGTTTCGATTAATGTGGAGGCAATTTGGCGGATTTTGTTGATCTGGAGATATATTAATTAGAGTTGAGGGGTTTTCGGAGCACGAGACTTACGAAGCTACCGCCATTTGGTTCCATATTAACCTGGTTGATACAACTCAAAACCTTCAAGAGATCCTTGACGATACTCTCGCGCTCCTGTGCAACATTTGTCTCATCATAATGACTCGTGATAGATTGCTTCGGAAGCATTCCATCCAATCCCACAGCCATAACGCCCGGTGAACCAAGCTGTAACGACTCGCCCGAACTACTCTTTACTTTCTCATACGCATCGAAGAGATTGCAGTATTTGTCGACGAACGAGGATCTCGTACCAAGCTGACTACCATGAATGTTGGCTTTTTGGATCTCGAACTGCAAACGACGACGCTCTTCTGTCTTCTCAATAGGCCATTGGTTTCCGTCACCGCCGTTTGACCGAATACCTGGGTAGTCTGCATTGGGTGGGTAGTATTGGAAGATGGAGTGCTGGAAATCTCCTGAGCTGGAGCCGGGCGAGAGCATTAATTCTTGCGGAACGACTTCTAGAACTTGCTTGACGTTTCGAAGACATTCCTCCAGGACTCGCTTTTGGCGGTTCCAGTCAAAGACTTCGTCGATGCCATATGCAAGCTCCATAGTAGAAAGAGGAGTGACGGTCTTGTAGATGCGGACATTGATATTGAAGCCGGTGATTTTCGATAGAACTCCAGGTGGTTGGGACTCGATATGATCAACAAAGATGTACTCATCGTCAATCTCCATTGGGAGTGGAGGGTACGGGTTGTTGGTAGTAGGTGGAGGAATCAGTAGCTCGCCGAATGAAGCACCAAGCTGTTGAATCGAGCTACACAAATCAGTAATATACAAGATATGCTGGAACAATCAACTTACATGACACCAACAAACATTACCCAGAACAGTCGGCGACCAATTTCTTGGCGAATATAATCGACTGGCTCACTAACACCTTGCATGCTGTTTGAGTCGGCTCCATACGCTTCCGGAAGTGCTCCTACAGCCAAGCTAGCATCATTGGATTTATGTGCACCAAGTACCCGAATAATGGTCAAGCACTCGCCAAAGTACAGACGTGTCTGCTTCCATCGAAATGTGTATGCGCCCGCCAGACCCAGGAAATAGCTTGTGGCTGCATCGTAGACTGACAACTCCTTATCCAGGTATCCTGGTCCGCGCGCAGCGACCGCAACCTTGTGGCATCGTTCGACCAAGCTCATAGAATTTGGGAAAAGATGTTCACGATGTTGTGCCTTGAGGTGGAGGCGTGGCTTTCGAGGAAAGGATGCGACCAAAACTCCGACCATCGACGCCATTAGCGCGAGGAACGAAGGGTTTTTGAGATCCTCTCTGTTGTTGAAGGCAGCACGGAAGGAGGGCTCATGCGGGAATGGGCAAAGAGGGTGGATATATGTGAAGAAGTCGTCAATCAGGAGCTCGAGGGTTGAGAATGGGCATATTGACTCGGCGTTGAGGACCGCGTGAGTAGAGAAGGACGCAAGAGTTGCAGCGACATTGCTTGGAGACGAAGGCGAGGAGAATCCAGCAGCCAGAGACTCGCGGGCCTTCTTCTTTATAGCTTCTGCGTGTCTGTTTGGGGGTCCTCTTCTTTTGCTCTGTCGTTCGAAAGTACAAGGGATATCGAGAGCGGCGCAAGCTCGACACGGCGGTCCAGATTCGTCGCACTATTAACAAATGTTAGCTTTTTCTTGTTCGAAACTGAACTGTTGGGTTTATTGTTACCTTGACTTTTCTCATACTACAAGAATCGCAAGCTTTGCGCAGACGATTCCCCTTATGACCCTTACCCTCACCACCATGATTAGATGACGAAGGGGACGGAGCAGGCAGTTGTACGCGCTGCTGCTGTTGTTGTATATCTTCTACATGACCACCATTGGCATACGCTTGCAGTTGCTGTTGAACACCCTGATCGTACTGGAAGGATTGCTGGTTAGGAAGTCCTTGGTGTCCATGAGGGGAGAGCGAGTTCGAGATATGGCCTTGACCATTTCCACCACTAGGACTAGGACCGCGAACGCCATTATGCGACTGCGACTGCTGTTGCTGATGTGGAAGTGATGGCGACTGTTGAGCTTGCTGTGCATGAGGATGGTGAGGATAGGAGCTTCCTGGGTTCGAATTGGGATTCGAGTAGCCAGACATAACAACGGTTTCAAAACCGCGATGGGCGAAATATTGGTCGCCGGCAAGACCGCGGGAGAATCGTGGTGTTGTTATCGGGATATTAATTGGAGTGGAAGCTTGATAGTTCAGGTGCGGGTGGTGGTGGGATGAGGATGACATAAGCAGGTCGGGTTGTGGTCTCGTGACCCAAGTTTCGCTTCTTCTTCGTCTGATGTCGGGTGAAAATAACCTAAGGCAAGGAAGGTAATGCAGCCGGAAGCGACGCGGAATCGAAGTAAAAGCGAAGGGCCGCGGGTGATTACCGTACCGTGGAATCGACGTCGAATGCTTGCGGAAATAAGAAGATACTTCGAGGTTAAAGCTTAAGCTTATGATCTCAGTGCGGAGGATGGTGGCGTGGTAAAGTATAAGAGGTCGTCGGGTCCTGCAGGTAAGGTGAGGTATATTTGGTTCTTTTCTGTCTTTACTCGCTTGCTGGCTTGCTTGACCCGTCCGAAGTTTCACCTAGGAAGAGAGGACGCCGCGGTATCAATGAAGACGATGGAAAGATCTGGTTAGGATGGAAGGTTTGAGGGAGATAGATGAAGAAGAAGCAGAAGAGAGCAGAGCAGAGTAAGGCCAGTAAAGCTGGGCACGACGGCAGAGATGAAGTGAAGTACGAGCCAGCCAGCCAAGAGTACCGCTATGTCTTCCTTCGATCCGAGTCGACAACCCCCGCGTCCAGCTGCAAACCTGTCAGTGGAAGGTTTGAAGTCGACGATCGTGGGTCAAAGTCGAGTGAGTCGGTAAGGTACTATCTGTCGCGACGCGGCTACTGCAATGTGGGCGGTTGCCAGTATGCGGTTGGCGGTGAACGTTCCGGTATTCTGGTCGTCTATCTTTCAATTTTCATCCCGTCTTCTATTCCAGTTGGTGCGATTAATCGTCCTTCAATTCCGGGGGACTGGCTTCCGTAGATTTCGTTCTTTTTTCCTGTTGTTTCCTTCAGTGTCTGTCTTTGCAAGCTCAGCACTGTGTCATGTATCTTTTCATCTCAACCATTTTAAGAGCTGGTGGGGATTGGTTGATATGTACTCTCTCAATGGTGACCTTCTGCCCCTCCATCGCGAGTCCCCTGCTCCTGCCGGACTATTCAAACATGGGCAGGGCATGATTGCGCACTGAGTCCCTGATCCAACCTGTGGCCCTGTGAGACAGCGTGCAGGACAGGCCAATGAGTGTAGTGGGTTGTGGCGCAAGGCGACCAGTGATAGAAAGACTTGACTGTGGAGGAGGCAGTAGTGTGGAAAGTGTGGATTCGATGAATCGTGATTTCATTATGAAGGGTCTTTTGTTTCTCTACGAATGCACCCTCTGAACAGGATGTCTGTTACGTCTATTCTCAGATCTGTCCTTTCGAGCAATAAGATTGGGAAAGTCAGGCTGTTCTTCAATGCTTCTAGAAGCACAGCCTGCTTGCATGAATTCCTTCCCGAGTTAGCCCTGCATTGTTTCGATCGCGCTGCAATCCTCTACAACCTTGCACTTGTTCCTAGAAATATGCTTGATTTTGCGATTTGAGAAAGACAGACATCAAAATGCCACTATATCGCGGACCTGAGTAATGAGCAACTACGGGATGTCCTCCGATCGTTGTCTAGAGAACCATATTGCGAAATCCTCCGCAATTTACTTCCCGCTGTCATGATGCATAACTCTTCGGCAACTTGCAACAAGTGCAAAGGGCTAGACCAGTAGCAGTTCACCATCTCAAGCCTCCAAGCTGGGCACAATCGTGTCTGGCTAGAGTATCTACCAGTACGGGGTGACTTGGGTGCGCACATGGCTCCCTGGAGCCGTGCCATCATGATAAGTCGAGTAAGTCAACCAACGGCCAGGGTGCGTAACACGACAACGGAAAATTGCAACGAGATGTCATCCTATAAGGTGACAGCATGCAGGGTGCAGGTGTTGATTTAGAGTTTACGCATTGCATGAAAAGCACCCAGGCTACCCGAAAACATCAGCCAAGAACGGATGTCAAGATGAAAACTGACCACGAGTCAGGCTATAGGGTGCGCTAGGAAGTGGCCGGTGAGGCACGTGTAGAAAACTGAGATCAAAGTCTTGATACATACTTGAACATGGATTTGAACATTAGATTGTGATCGCTCTTTGCAGTCTCCCTAGAGATAGAGAATGAATCATCTCTCAAAATTCAAGTCACTTCAAATACGGGACCTGCTGCAAGATACGACCTTCTAAGAATTGACTTTGTCGCCAAAATCGGCCACTCCATCCTCAACCCCAGGGTCGTGTTGTCATTCCGTACATGGTTAAGCGAGAGTCATGTCGGGTTTTGACGGTGAGGACCAAAGACTGTGTGTGTACTTGGTATTTATCGATTGGCACCCGGATGCGGATGCGGCCCGCGAGAACCTGGATTTCGAAGAGATGATGATTTTTTATTTTATAATGTGACAAAAGGTTCTTGGGACATGGAAGCCTTGTGTTCAGAGGAGGAGGACCTCTTTCTCCGACACATTTCGTCCGATCAAGAGTCAAGTCGTTGCATATTTTCTTTTTGAGAATGGAGATTCTTCGGAAGCTGAAGAAGCATCAAGTCTGGTGATCGAATCCTTTTCCCCACTCTACTTCAATCGATGAAGTTAAGAGCTTCATCCCTCCATGACACCTTCTAGCTGGCTTCTAGAAGGATAATTAATGAACCCAGTCTGCCTTGCCAGTGGCTCACATCCCAAGGCTCCAACCCGAAATCTTCTCCAGAAGAGCATAGCCGTTCGTGTCTAAACCCCTTTCTCGACCGACTCAGGTACGATAATGAAGGATGAGGTGGTAGATACTGAGTCACGCGGATCGAGGAGATCTCATGTTTCCAAAGAGAGTATGGGGTCGGGAATTCCTCACGTGAACGGCTTGGACGGTAAGAAGCCGTGTCCGATGGCAGGTCAGTGCTCTCTGTCTCGATATTCAAGGGGTACCTTGCAGGACTCGGCTTTACACGGGAAACTCTATCTTTATCTTGACAGCAAGGTAGGGAATAGTGGAGATGTACTCCGTACGTGCGTAAGGAAGGTGGAGGAGGGCGGCTGGAGAGTTCCGCATGCATTAATTTCGACGGGGAGCTGTCGATGCCAGAGTAAAGTGGATGATTGGGGTACTAAGTATACCTCGCGATATGAGAATCAAAAGAAAGTCATGAAGCGAATCCAGGACTGCACCTGATCATTACAGTAATGCCACGAAAAACTTGTAAGACTTCGACATAATGGAGGAGTCAAATTCACGACATTGATTTGGCACCTCTACTCAAGATGATATGGGGACCTCGCCCTGGCTGGCCACTTCTTTCTGACACTAATAGGGGAGATGGCCCGATGTCGGCAATCCCCATAATTGTCTTCGAAGCTGGGGAAGCTCAAATGGTCTGATCTTAGAGTGACGCAAGGGCTTTGATTCACCTGTGGCTGCCGATGGCGAAGCCGTTCGTCCGGATTCTAGAGAAAGGGGTCTGGCATCGATGGCAACCTTCCATCAACGACAACACATGGCAAAAACAGCGTAGACGAGCGTCTCTATGCATGTTCCTGATCTTGCTATGCAGAACTCTATTCATGATAAATCACACCCTTCAAATCTTCGCTCTCAACTCTCTACTCCTCGCAAACCTAGCCGCGCTCAAGAATCCTCCACCAACCATCAAGACACTACCTGCAAAGATCATCGCATACTCGTACTCCCCATTCTTCCTTTGTATCAACTGTCCACAAATCGGCGGACCGGTAAGAACAGCAAAACTAACAATAGTAAACACCATCCCCATCCTCGTTCCCGCCATCGTCAAATCCGTCGTCAAGCTACTCAGCGCAACAGGAAACAGACTTTGAATACCCGCAGCCGTAGTACCATAAACGACTGCCCACCCATACAGTCCTCCTTTCGAACCGACAGCAATCCAGCAGAGCACCAGAATGGACGTCATGAACGTAAATAACGTCAAGGTATTGATAGGCCCCCAATACCTATCCGCCACATGTCCCGGAACAATCCTCCCAATAGTCCCAAGACCATTCATCACAATAAGCAGGTTCACCGACTCCTTATATGGCAGCCCAATTACATTCCTCGCAAAACTGCCCACGTAATAAAACGCGAAATAAACTGCCCAAAATGAAAAAAACATACCGATTGCAAACAACACGTACGTAACCTCCTTGAAACTCTTCCAATCGACCAACGCGCCCGTTCTCCTGGGTGGCATGCGCGGTTTGATTCCGATATTACAAATCACCAGACATCCTAACTGGATGAAACCCAATGCTCGCATCGTCCAGGGAAATCCGATTTTAGGTAACAAGCTACTAACCATAGCCGGGAAAACCATACCACCAGTCGCACTACCTGCCGCTCCTATACCCAGCGCAAGACCTCGTTTGGAGCTGAAGTAAGTGCTCAGGAGACTCAAACTAGGACAGAATAGACAGCCATTGCCCAACCCGCAACATACGCCTTGCGCGAGGAACAGTTGCCAGTAGGAGGTAGAGAGAGATGCCATGAATGTACCGAAGACAGCGAGGACGGAACCGAGTAGGAAGACGGGTCTGAAGTATCCTGCGTCGGTGAGTCGGCCAGTGAAGGTGCCGACGAAGAAGAGGAAGAATATCTGGATGCTTCCTATCCAGGAGATGTCACTTGGTGCACGATTGAGAGAGGTGACATAGTAGGTTTGGAAGACGCCGAAAGAGTTTATGAACCCCCAGGTGTTCATTATTACGAGATGACCGAACGCGGCTAGATAAGATGAGATGGTGAGCCAATTTAGATTCTTTGACGAATGGAATGATGATCATGGGTATTTGGTATAGGTGAAGTGATAGAGAGGTTCAAAAACATACCTTGCATCCAAGCAAACCATCCACCATCGGGAGGTGGTCCAAGATCCTTCCAGCTACTTTTTGTGAGGATCCTCGTGACTTTGCCACCTTCCTTCCTTCCTTTCCTGTCATCTACATTCCCATCCCAACCATCGCCCCTCGGAGCATAGATGCCATCACCATCCCTCTTCTCCATATCTGTCAATTTTCTCTCTAGGTCTTCCACTACATCTCCATTCTGCGCAATTTCATAAGAAGAGCTCAGCGATGCAGACGCCCGAATCGATTGCCCCCCATCCTCGGCTGTCCTATTGACTCCGGAAGAATCCAGTCGTGGTTGTGGTATTGTCATACTTGCGGTTCCATGTTCCTCGACAAGTACTTGAAATAATCCCTGCGTTCTTGTTGTCTGAATGAGAATCAAAAGAAATCGATATGACGCTGGAAAAAAATAGTTAGCTTCTGTTAGTGAGAGCGTAGGTGGGATGTTTAGCTCCTTTATGCAGACTAACTTATTTACGCCCATCTATGAAGATGACTGATCATTCAATTAGAGATGTAACTCCAGGTTGATTGTAATTGGGACGAATCTCTGCTACTACAAAAACGATGAAGCGATTAATATCTACTATACACAATTGTCACGCTTCACTTTAGCTAATTCAATGTCGCATCAGAACACCGCTCGACTAAGAAGAAAATAACGTTTCTTCAGAAGAAGCAAAGCGATGACTAAACATACGCCTTTGACACATCAATCGATATACATCTCATACAATCCCACTTTACCTGCATTGCTGTACATGATACGGCATAGACACGTCTGGGTACCTAGATCGCATCTCGGCTTCGGCTATAAAATTGCAATAAACAATCGCCGCATGGGAATCCAGAGCCCTGATATGCAAAGCACTTTGGTAGGAAATTTTAAACTTTCTGATACATAAGGAGAACTTGAATAGTTACTGTACTGGTATGAAACGTAACATTGGAGCCGCGAAAGTACAATTTTACCGAGTGAGCCACTCTAAACTGCATTGCATGTTGAAATGTGCTTTTCGTCCATGTAACCTTTCCCTGTGCCGTGATGCCGGCTTGGTGGCTGCGAGTGCATGGCGGGGGTGGGGTAAGTCACTTCGAGGGGGATTTCCCGTGTTGCATTTTCGTATGCATCGAAAATTCTAGGCTTTCCGTCGATACCGTGTATCCTCTTTAACAAGTTTCCACTTCAATGATTCTCATACAATAGACAAGTGATATCAACAAGATGTGATGTTGAACCAATGTCGAACCTCTTCTTCTCAGAAATGTCCTCGCTAGCCCTCCCTCTCCTTGGAGTGCTACCTTCCTCTTCTAAGCAGAGTATATACCTAATAGCTGCCAAAATCGAGGCTCGAAGGCAATACACAAGGGAAGCTTCAATTGAAGAACATTGGATAGGGCTAGTCTATTACCGGAATGGATTTGCTGTGAACTGATTCACTGTTGTCGATCATTGACACTAGCATCTGAACCACCAGAAAATAACTTGAAGCAATCTGTGTTCTGAAAGCATTTTTTACATATTCGAGGCTTTTGTCGCCGTCATCTGTTCAATCAGCCGAGAGTTCATTGTAAATTCAAGTCTTTTTGATCAACCCCCGCTCGCCCCCCATTCACTCTCTTTCCTTCCATCTCTGAGCCCATCAGGCTGTTCCTCCAATCCTTCTCAAAAGGCTTTTCTCCGTCATCTCCCTCTAGGAAGATGCTTTTTATACACGAGCGGTCACTACCCTTGCGCTCCACTCGAAGAAAGCTAAAACTTTTGCACCATCCACTCGACTGCTTGTACCACTTGTTTCTAGATTTAGCATTCCATGGTCATGTAGAATCGAATCGCAAAGTAAATTAGGTGTTACTGCTCCCTGAGATCCTCAGAGCGAAGGAGTATTAGGTATAAGTACTATTAACATTCCCTCTACTGCCCTCTCCGATGTGCAGTAAACAGATGAACACCGCTGGTGTTTTGCATGACGACGGGTTGTGAATAGTCCTAGAGTAAGTTCGCAAATCATTTTTGTAATTCGGATGCTGCTATGTACTACGGTATTCGAAATACACATGATTTGCAGAAACAAGTCTCAAGCCTGGTCTTTAAGTATATATGGCAGTAGATTTAATAGTGGTCAGGATGTGTTGTCGCCTAGCTTTCTGCTGTCACCTCTAAATATCTCCGAATACACCTATCTGCTCATAGGATGACTTTAATAGACCTAGTGATATCTTCCCTCACTCCCAAACCCAGACATGAAACTCTTCTCTAAAGACCGAAGTCCTTTAAGTTAATCAACGGTTTCTTCACGTTACTTTCTATGATTTTTCTTTGAGATCCGCTATCCTCATATGATGTTCTTGCGGACTGTATTTATACATGAGCCATGATTGAGATAAATTCAATATCCATTGAAGCAAAAGCCTTGCCATACTATGTTTCCTCTGCCTAACTTACAAGCTGAAGCACATCTTAGGCGACTCAAACCTCCCCGTAAATCTCGGAAGTCTGATCAACAAACAAAGTACAGTTCTTTTGGCAGCGATGGAAAAAATACCCTAGATTCTACCTTGCTGTGATTCCCTGCCGAGAATAACACCAAACACATCTTCCATCACACACATCCCTGAGTGTCCCGGGTACATTTTTACTCTTGGTGAGGATAGATCTCCATCTCTTCACGAGAATTGGGATTCGACGAGCTGTACTACGATGTGGGTGCAAGCGTGTTTCGGGACTTCCAGATAAGAAACGAAAGTTTAGCATAAGCACTGCCAGACATGAATCTGTTGTCATCAATATGATGTTGTTGCGTACACTGCCAGTGCACAACTATCAAGGTTACTTTCCAGGGAGGACATCTGTATCATTTAGTATTACGTACAGTACACTCACTTGCATTATTTCAAGCTCCACAAAAGATGTCGTCGCTCGGGTGCCATCCACAATCATATCTCGTGTCATTGCTACATTTTGGCTATCTAATATAGCTCGCATCTCGTTGAAAAGCATATTGCAAAGCTCACGGTGAGGGAATATTGCCATGACCGATATCTCAATGTTCCTTGGAACGATCATCACACTCGGAAATTTCGGCAGCAATAATCGCAATGAGTAATTTAGTTTTCGGTCTCCTCTCCTCTTCAAGCGCTCAGATATTTATTCAACTTCATAACAAAAGACCTACAAGCAGCACATGCTGGTAAACAGCTGATTCGCTGACCTACGAGTGTCGTGAAATGATGTGGGAAATCCGGTATATGTCGTCCAACCTCTTTCTCTCCACATTCTTCGTCGCCCTGGCTGGTTGCACCGTCTCCATCTCCCAAGCCGGCGCCACTTCACCAGGTTTCTCTTTACCGGCCGCGATCGCGATATCTTCCTGCTGCATCTCGGACTGGACCACTAAATGAACCACATACGAGCCCGGAAGAATGATAGCTGCTTGCTCTGCCTCGAATGCTACATTTTTCTCTGCATGTCCAGCCAAAAGAACCCTCAGTACCTGCACCACGTCTTTTTTATCCGTGACACGGGATTTTGTGACGCCGAAGTATTCCGCGTAAGCATATATAGAGTAGTACACGCAGGCAGAATTGGCAAAAACAAGCGCGAGCTTCATGGCGAAGTAGTCCGGCATGCTATTCCACACGATCATCTGCACCTGAGAAGCACACTCACTACCTTCGAGTACGAGATTCAGGATATGCCCGTTGGATCAAACAGGCCTTGAAAATTGCAGGTCTCTACCCGTCTGTTGGCCAGGAAATCTCTAGCAGCCTCAATTTTCTTCTTGGGAGGCCCGACCTTGAAAACAAAAGGAAAACCACAAGGCCGTCCCTCCAATATACTGTGTGAAGACATCGCTAAACTATTCTGAACCGGGAATAGACATCCCAGCAATCGCATCGACTTCTACACTTGGCGTGGAGTGGGTTACAAGTAGACAGACTATGGGAGAACGACACGACACGATGCGCTCTCGCTCTCGCTTTTGGCTCGATAATAATCCCGGAATTCAAGTTATCGAAGCCGGGGAAACAGAAGACTTACAGAGCCAGAAACCGAAAATTGTATTGCGCTATCGAGTGGATCTTCGTTAGGAGCGAAGGTTACGAAAGTCAGATTTGATTAGAGTAGAGTATAGTATAGTCTTCTACTTGTAAAGTAGCTAAAAAAATATATATATATATATTTTTTTTTTCATAAAGAGCTTTTCGTAGAGAGATCGAGGGAAGGTATTTACATTCTCCAAATGAACAGCAAGCGTTGAAAATACAACTAGAAAGTCTCACGTATGTCTTTCCTCAACCTGCTACCCAGATCTATACTGATAAAACAGACGAGCAAAATATGACAAGGGGGCTTGCTACACCATCTTAGCCTATTCCAACCATCCATCGCTCACCATGCTCCCTCGGCTCTGCTTCCACGACCAACTAGTCGTTGCGAAAAGTTTTTTTTTTTTTTTCCGTCCGTCCATCTATCTCATCTTCTCTGTCGGGATGACCATGCATGACATGACACGGAAAACTCATAGGCGGCGCCATGGATGCGAACGAAGCCATGGAATGGACTCAGCCCTAGCTAGAATGTCAGACTTCGGGATCCTGAAGTAAGCAGCGACCGTGCCACCACTCCCTCATCTCGCGAGCCGGGAAGTCATGAAGACTAACAACACCTTCACAGCGCGCCGATCCTGGACGCTCCGCGCCTGCATTCGAAACCATACCCAGGATCGTCTCCGGTCTGGATGACATCACTCCCGGCTCATTGAACAGCATCTCCCAACTCTACTCCGAAGCCTTCAATCACACAGTCCCCGTCTCTTCACTAATCACAACCTGCGATACATAAACTTGCTCTCACACACTCTCACTCTCACACACTCATTCTCACTTGTACTCATCTCAGAGGAGCAATATTCAATTACATTATGTATTTCATCAACCGCATTCCACCACCCCAGACATCATATACATCTTTAGACATGTATTGTCTCTATGTATGTATGCATGTATGATGGAGTTCAGTTCGGAATTGAAACACGCCTCTCTTTGCTGCCAAGAAATGTCCCTCTCATGCAACATTACCCTATGCGACCAAATGCCACATGCGACAAAAACCACTCGCTTACAAAACCAAAAGTGCCAATGTCATGCCAGCAAAAGCCCAAGTGCTTCCCATCTTCATCGAGCTCGCAGCTCCAATGACAGGAACTCCCGTTCCAGAAGGCAGGGGAGCTCCAGTGGGAATGGTCAAGTATGTGCTCGCAGCGGAGATAGGGTAAGGAGCCGCAGCTGGTGGAGCACCCGGCTGGTAAGTTCCAGGCTTGACTCCAATTGGAGCAGGAAGGACAGGCACTGGGTATTGAATTGGGACGACTGGTGCGATTGGGGCTGGATTAGCGACCAACTCGTATGGAGCAACTCTGTATCCACCGATGTTGACGACAGCGTAACCGGTGGGCTTGACCGACGTGGATACTGGTACGACTGCGGTGGTTTGCGATCCGTATGGACAATTCTTGACTTCTGGACCGCACTTGGAAATGGTGTAGGTCTCCGTGGCGTAGACAGGATTCTCGGCGGCATGGGTTTGAAATGGCGCGGGGGTGATAGCGGCCTGGGAGGCTGGGCAGACAGTGGTGTATTCGACGACGGTCTGGGTAACCTTTCCAATCAAGCAGTTGGTGATTGTTGGTGCGCAAGATGTGATGGTGTACGTGGAAGTTGATTGCAAAGTAGATGTAGCGTACTCCGTTGGGTATGGAGTTGGTTGAACAGTTGTAGCGTACTCTGTTGGGTACTCTGTTGGGTATGCAGTTGGTTCGGCAGTAGAGCTGTGGTTTGAGATTGAGTAAAGACCAATAGATTCTGTGGAGATGGTGGGGAAAGCAGAGTTGGAGGAAGTAATGGATGCACTTGAAGGAGAAGTGGAAACAGCCGATGAGGAAGACATGACAGATGCACTTGAAGCAATGGTGGAAGAGGCCATCGACGAAGGTACGGATCCTGTAGCTGCTTGAGGGCCACAAGCTCCCACAATCGACGGGACGGCATCTGGACCACTTCCAATGGCAACCAAGTTAGTTCCGCAGTTCTTGGCATTGGCGAGATGAATGTTTTGGTTATCTTGATCAAAGACAACATAGGCGGCTCTGAGGAAAGAATCTCCGAGAACAGGGGCGGTATTCTCAATAGCCATTCCAAGGTAGCAGAGTCCCTCAATGTGCCAGATGAACTCCTTGAATGGAACGTTGATGACGGTGTTTCCGAATCCGAAATCGACAGTACCCGCTTCGTCTGAAACGGAACAATCGACCAGGTAAAGTCCCGAATTACCATCTGGGCGTGCACTTGGGAAGTCCTGGATGATCGCATTGAAGAGAGCAGCTGGGAGAAGATTGAGAGTTCCACCCGTGTCAAGATAGACTGGCTGGCCCTGAGGATCACTGGATGTTGGTGCGTATAGCTTGGAAGTCACTTCTCCTGGCTTGGTGATACCGACAGACTTCAAGTGGACCCAGTAGCTAGATGGTATCAGAGTGATCCAGATGAGGTAAGAAGATAACGTACCGAGGGTAAAAGTCTGGTGCCAGAGCAGCAGGAATGATCGGAAGTTTCTCCAAAGAACCCGAGTACTTGGCAGTATCAATACCACCGAAGATGATAGCACCTGAGTTGTTAGCGACTTCAAGTGATGGCTCGGAAAACAAGACGAACCATCTGCCGATTCCCAGCTTCGCAAGTCAACAGAGAAAGCACGACTCTTGGTGATACCTTGAGCTTTCAACGTATCGATCAGGATGGGGTAACCTGTCAATTCAATTCCAGGTCCAATACCGAGGAGACCAATTGGCAGGTCATGGCTGGAAGTGGCGACACCGAATTGCTGACCCGTGACAAGTGCACCTACTCTCATTAGCGCAATTCGGGTTCTTGAAGAAGGGTCCATGCCTCCGAGATCAAAGCTATCGGAAAAGAATTTGACCTGGGCGGATCCTTTTCCGTACTTGAGCTCCATGCTCGTCTGCAGATCAAGAGCAGAAGATGAAGCATTTGGGCTGTAACGTGGGAGAGTTGCACACAAAGCAGCATTTATCGCAGGACCAGCAGCTGAGCATTGGGGGTTAACCCAAGAGTGGGATGATCCACTATCAAGAATCAGGCGCTGAGGCTGAGGAGGAGTTCCAATAGCGACTGATGTATGAGTTAGTACCTGGTCACGGGGACGAGGGGACGAGGGAACGGAATACCTACTATCAACGAGGTAACGGGTACCAGTTTGAATACTCTCGATATTGCTCGTGACCTGTCTCCTCGAGGTGGCGTGAGTAGCGGTAATGGGGAGTCTCAAAATACCCGAAATACCCGAGTCAGAATCTTCTTGTCTGGTGGGAAGGATCGCGGATCCAGATGAAAGGGAGGCAAACGAAAGGGCGACGGCGACGGCGACGGCGAATAGAGTGGAAATCATGATGACTGGGTTCCTGTGAAGCGGCCACGGGATGGGTGGGATAGGCCAGGGGATGAATGCGAGAGAGAGAGAGAGTGAGTGTGTTGTTTGGTTTGGTTGACTGTTATTATTAATGAGTGATGGAGACGTGAAGGAAGTCAAGTGTCAAGTGCGGTGGAGCATGAAAAAGCGAGCGTGAGGATCCAATTGGATCAATTTCAATGGGATTATGTCGACATCTGTTAGGACGTCCGTCAACAAATGAGGCGAGGCGAGGTTGGGGTTTGGGTTTGGGTTTGGGTTGGGTTGGGTTGGGGTTGGGTTGGATTGGGAGGAGGGGAGAGGCGAAAAGAAGGTGGTGAGGACGACGAGGTGAGGTGAGGTCGGCGGCGAGGTTGAAAAGAACGTGATCGTGAAGACGAGGAGAGGTTAGAGGTTTGAGGTGGGAGGTTGGAAGTTGAGGTGAGGTGAGAATAAGAAACTTGGCCTGGTCTGGTCTGGTCTGGAAGGGGGAAGGGGAGGGGAGGGGAGGGGAGGGGCAGGTACGGATTAGGGGGTCAGCGCTTTCCCCCTTTCGGGAAGGATGATGGATGATCCACAGATGCGAGCGACGGCCAAGTCCCTTCCCGCTGCTGCCTGCCACCAAGCCCCATGCCCATACAGATTCAACGTCGGGGATCAATCATCCAATGGACGGACGTCCGTCCCATGTCAACGTGGGTGGGATTCGTAGTCGAATCCGATTCGAGCATTTGGAGGGAAAGATGATCGATCATCAATGGTGCCGGCAAGGCAACCATTTTTTTATATAACTAACTAACTCTTCGAACGACCCCCCCCCGTAGTCTAAATGATGCGCTCATGCGTCCGCACCTAGGTACTGTAGGTAGCTACTTCGAAGTATCTATGCAGTCAGTATACATACATACATACGTATGACAACTCGCGCGAGAATCTTTGCATCATTCGTTCGTTCCCAATTTGCAGACAGAGTATATCATATCAACAACCCACAAGAACCCGAACATCCACATAACGTCGAAATCACCCAATAATTGATTGATTGCCCGGAGGAACAATATGATCAATATCCAGTCAAGACCCACCGAAGATCCAGCGCCGCGCCCCAATTCAATTGGCCGACGTGATGTGCTCGCCCAGATTCTTTCTACTTTAGGGCGGACGGACTAGACAGACAGACAGACAGACAGACAGACAGACAGACAGCCACGTCCCTTGATCTTGTTCTTGTTGATCACGGCACGGAGCGAGCGACCACTGGCTTTCGGCCGCTTTTGCTTACTTACCTAAGCCCGAGGAGGGTTAATCCTCATCTTACCTAGCTTGGTAATCTCGTTCGTCGTACCTTCCTTGCCTTGAGATCTTTCTTTATGCATCGGGCTCGGGCTTCACTTTTAATCTCCCCTGTCTGATCCACCGCCGAGCCAGCCCGATTCAGCCTGCTTGCTTGCTTGCTTGCTTGCTTGCTCTCGGCTGTTCCTGCATGCTAGCTAGCTATATTATTGTACGCCCGCCCCGCACGCAGATAATGAGCGCATTGACATCTCGGGAACTTGGCGTATCGTGAAACACTCGAATAATGAATGAATGAATGGCGCCATGGTGGGGGCCTGAGAAATGGCCGGTTTGAGACGATCCGTCATTTTGACGTGCTGAATTCTCCGTCTACATACCATACATGACTTCCTATTCTGTCTGATGTTTCAACTCTCGTTTCTCGATGGCAACCTTCGACGCTCGTAATCGTACCCTTCATTGATATCTATCTCGCTCGCCTTCCCAATAAAGTCAACGCGCGCGCATCAATCACACTTCAACACACGAAAGTATCTAATCATTCCTCCACTACAAACAAGCAAGACACAGACCACAGACCACAGACATAAACACAAAGTCATCCGATGTTCCAACCCCAACCCCAACCCCAACCCCGACTAACTAACCAATCATCGATCCCTTCCACATCCGCTAAACAAGGTTAATTAAAGCATCAATCACCACACCCTACGATCAGTAGCTAATCTCCCCTTCCCCGAGATCCGCGCGACTGCACTGACTGGACTGTACAGTGCGCCATCATTTCCCTGGTTGTCCTTCCACCGGTAAGGCTGAGGCCAACTACCTCACACAGGAGGATTTCAACGTCACAAATGACGACTTGACCGAAAATTACAACCTAGCAATATGATCCATGTCTGCCTGAGTTTGCATAATGGACCAACACTTATAAACTTTGGCAAAGCCATTTCGACAGAATTGTCAATGTATTGACACTCAATCGACACCAAATCAGTGGTGAAAAAGGGGGTGAAAGGGATACGAACACAAAACTCTATGTATCAACCACTAACTCGGCATCAGTCCTCTACCTGTGTCTCTCTGATCAAAATTATCACTTCTACGACTAGAAGTCCCCACTCAGTCACCCACAAAATCGCCAATCTATTATACTCTCTACCTTTCACATTACCTACTCGGGCGCCTTTTTAGTCAGGCAACTGAGAATAAGCGAATATCAAAGGAAATTTGTTAGAGATAAATTCGTAAGAACTCGATTCCAAATTAAACCATAATTATAAAGAAGGTATAGTTCTAGGTCTTAGGTATACTTTATATCCTGGGTAACTAGTACTAGAAAAACCGATTTAACAACCATTCAGTGATTATTTCTCGTAGATGGAAGACTAATATATAATCTAAAGCATACCCTAAAAGAGAAGTCGAATTTTCACATAACATAACCAATAGTTCATCTAATTAAAAATAAATATGTATAACACTAGAGTACGTTTTATATTCAGTTTCTACTCTGATCTCCTATAGATATTGAATAATAATTATATAAAGATATTTCCTCCCTATAGAAAGAAGGTACATCTTCGCTTATTCTCACTTTCCTGACCGGAAACGCGCCCGAGTAGGACACAGCCCTACCTCTATTACCTTTCTAACTACAATAACAAATCCCCCCTCTCATCCTGACAATCTAGACCCAATTGATTAAAGATTCACCAAACTATAGACTCTCTAATTCACTCAGATATCGCAACAGCGATCTGCACCCGCTCCGTCTATTTCCCGGTTCGCTAACTTAGTATTTGGTAACTTGATCAAGAAAGACCAGATTTAACTCATGATAAATACCCTTGTCATAAATAGAGCATGAAAATGGACTCCATCTGAGGACACTGGGTTTGCCTTACTGAAGTCTGACGAGATGTCCCCTTCCCTATATACTCGTATCGGTTGATATGTGAGGTGTGAGATGTCGCGGACATGTCAAAGTCAATCCAGACCCACCGACTTAATCTTCAATACTAATACTTCGTACTTCGCGCATCGAGCTGCTTATATCCTCCTCCCTCCTCCACCTCCTCCTCCCGTCTTCCGCATCGTCATACCCAAGTTGGCCGTTGGAGATTCACAGCGCAATACTTCGACTGGGAAATCTTGAAGCGCGGCGTTTCCTGAATAGCAAGAATCTTGATCCCCATCGTCTTTTTTATCCTTCGTAAGGTTTCTCTCATGCATCTTACCCTGAATTATATGTTCGAGAACATCTGGATCCCTAGAGCTTTTCGGGAATCTTTTCTTTCTCGTTTTCAATCTCACGCTGATGCCGATGCTATATCTCGTAGACTGTGTTCATCTGATTAGAGACTAGCGATTGAAAAGGCAGGTCGATAATATTCCTGAATGATTCATTGCATTGATGAAGCTGCGTGTTACGATAGCTGAATCATCGGCGCTCGAGAGATCTCGACGAGTAGCTGGACCTGGTTCGGTTACTGATATCAGACGGTAATTGCGATCTTTCATGTTGTCAGGCCCGGTTGATATCAAACAATCAACTCGCGCATGAATCAGCTTTCGCTTTCTCTCTTCTTCTAAAGGAGTTTTGATTCTTGCGCTATTTTATTCCCATTCCTTACTGTTATGCTATTCGTGTGATAATCATCTTGACAGCTACCCAGACTGGCTCTTTTGCGACCGGACATTCCGCGGATTCTGCTTACGGTTGTTTAACTTCTTCTTCTCCAGAATTTACCCACTAGCTATATATAGAATGTCCACCTTTCTTCATGGTACCTCAACCTGTCGGATTGATATCCATTATCACCCTCAGTAATATCCCTGATCTCTCTTCATCATCCAGGCCTCGTCCATGCCAGCTTTCTCTGTCTATTCTACATTCCTCATTATCTGATCAACACACCTACCTACTCCGTCTATCGGAATCAAAAGATCATCATAACACCCAACTCATCTTCCCTTCGGCCAGCGAAGACGGATTCCTAAGCCTGTGCGAGGCGCTGGCTACAAACTGGCGATACTTTCGATTAGTATTCGTCTGAGCTGGTCAGAAACGCAATTAATCCTGAGAGTAATCAATCATAGGCTCTCGAGCTATTCCTCTCTTCGCCAAAGGGTATTTTCAGATATAGAATAGATATACGCTTAATACATTCTTTTATATTCCAACAGACTAATGTACTCGAACCTGAGTATCTCTACGATTCCATCCAATCAGTTCTTTCTCTCTTACTCGATACCTCAAAATATTCTCTTATACTAGATCTATTAGACTGTCTTTCGACGAAGTACCATACTAAGGACTGCTTTCGAGCCGTAACTTAAAAAAGGATAAAGGGAACTATGACTATAAAGGAAAATAACTCTCTTGATATCTTTTTACAGAGAAAAAACGCATAAAGAAAAAGAAGAGAAGTATAGAAGCTCGCATCAGAAGGTTTACCTAGATTTTAGGGATTTTCGAATGTATAAGCAGAGACCTTTGCCCTTTTCTCGGAGAATAAGGCACGAGAACCCTGCTTTGAGAGCTAAAAAAAAAGTTCTTTAAATTACCTTGGATTTCCTAGGGTTTCTGAGAAAAAGCTTCGAGTATCTCTTTTCAAGAGCTTGAGTAAAAAGTAGCACACTAACTTCATCTGAAGGGGTGCGATGAATAGAAATAGCCGATTAAAACTAAAACGCCGGTACACATTTAATTTGCTATAGACTAGAAAGTACTCTCAAGAGGCTAGTTTATTTACTATAGATAAAAAGTATATAAGAGAGCTGAAGTAGCGTAGGATAAAGAGACCTAGGACTATATTGAAAACTTCTAGCGTTAGACTTTATATAAAATCCTCTACTTAGTACGTCTTTATGCCCTTCGGGATGCTGAGGTAGTTAGATCTACCTTCTAGATGATAATAACCATCATTATCATTATCACCTTCTCTCCAACCTCCAACTCCTCACCATCTTCTCGCACAAGTGTTTCCGATAGAAGCCCCATGATAAACACTCGTGAAAACAGAACTTCTTGATCTCATTTCCATCCTTCCACCATGTCCTTCTTTCCTTCATCCACACTCTCCACACCCAGCTTCCCATCAAAAACAATCTTCAGTAGGTCTAGGTCGATCTATTACCTGCGATTGATCACTGGTCAAGCCTCAACAATCTCACGATCCAGTAACCATGTTCCAAGTAGCGCAGGTCAAACGATCAATCCTTCCCAACTCCCTACCTCGGAAATATCATCATCATCATCAGCATCAGCATCAGCAGCAGAGGAATTACCAGCCGCCCCCCCCTTATTCCACCAGCAAGGGCGGATATCCTAAACTTGGAGACTGTACTTGATATACTAGATTCTTTCATCATCCCAGTAATCCCTCATAATCCACTCTCTCGCCTCTCGTAACGCCTCCTGAGTTCCTAACCCTCTATCCGTTTCCTCTACCAAGAGCCCAAAGCAACGCTAGCTAAGCTACCGCAAGTCCACAATTTTATCCTGTGGGGGAAAAAGCAGCTTCGAAGGTATCTAGAGGCAGGTCGCGGTGCTAAGCTGCACATACCACACACCCTCCTCCTCCTCCTCCTTCCATCTCTCTCTTACTGGCAGATGGATCAGTATGAAAGTCCTCTCTTACCTTTCCCGCACTACTACTACTACTACTACTACTACTACTACTACTACTACGCTTACCAGTCGAGATTAGATATTTCTGCATAGTGCAGGCAAACAGAGATACCGCGAAGTATATGAGGAAACCGATTATAGTCATAGGAAAGACGAAAGAAGACGTGTTCTTTTGCTAGGCAGGATATGCCCACGATCGATACAGTGGATCGATTGTCATTGCGCGAGTCTCCTCTTCTTGATGAGGGGAGGAAGTAGTACGATGAGAGATGTGAGAGTGATGGTGCCTGATGTTTTGGGGTGGTGTAGGTCTTTTCGACCCTTGAGGTGATGGATGGATGGGTATAGCGGCTTATACAGAGAGAATTTTTTTTTTTTTTTTTTTTTGGCTACACTAGATCGGAATCTCAACTAAGGTGATCGATTACTTTATCTCACTCTGTCTTGTAATTAGCATGGTCTGTTATAGTGAAAGTGGCAAATATGCTCAGCTCTTTGATATTCATTACCTGGCTAGAAATATTATGATTCTCATGTCTGATTTACCTCGTGCGCTTGATGTTCAAACATTTACAAGCCTGGGTTAAAACTCGCCTAGTGTAGGTGTCTATTTTGTAATATGTAAAAGTAAACCTTGAAGGTTTCTCATGAGAAATTACCGGTTTATAGCTTGAGAAAGTTCGGAAAGTTAATGTGATTGGTTCGAATCAATAAGAAGATAGAAGATGAGGGTGATGGGTTTTGTGCTTTGGGAGATGGTGGATGGGTTGAAAGTGGTTGAATATCGGTTAGTGATATTGTCGTTGAACGGGGGGGG
>FJUW01000057.1:168125-180334 GCA_900074885.1 Rhynchosporium graminicola
GGGGGGGGGGGGTGGCGTGGGAAAGAGTGTAGTATTGATTACCTGGTGAGACGGCTCGGTTGTGACTGACATTCGATTCTGTGCGTGCGTCGGGAAATACGAGGGATGGGGAGCTGCTTGTTTGAAAATCTGTAGGGACGAGGCGCTAGAATATGGTACTAAGCGATAGTGTGGTTGAGAGTGGTGATGGAAGGAATGATTTACTACCTCCGATTCACTAATATTCGATCTTCGCCATAAATATCTCCTCTTTATAAAGATTTCTCCCATATAGATTAATACGAATCAGAGACTCCGATTAGCAAGTTGTCGATGAATCAGAATGTTCGAATTTATATTTATAAAAGTTACTATCGTGCTATCGCTTCCGCTACATTTCTAATTAAACTAATTATAATTAACTAAATATAATTAATTATTATGAATGTTACCTATAGTTCTACATATATATAAGTGATTCTTTTTATAAATGGAATTTAATTTCACTACGTATACTATACCTGGCGAGGGGGCTAAGGTTATACGACTTTCTTATAAAATAATAAATCGTTGAAATTTTCAGACAGGTAGGGAATACAGCTAGAATTGGGAATATCATACCTAAATTATAGAATTTTATTTGAAATTATAAAGAACAGGACTTCGATATATAGGTTTTAATTATTACTTATTAATTTTCAGCTTATCCTAATAGTACTTCTACGACAATCGTCAGGTGTTTAAATCATGTATACCCGATAGGCTAGCTAGAGTCTCCGATTCGTATCGCCCGAAGTTCTTAGCGAAGAGGAGATAAATCGACCTTCTATTAGCCAAGTGACAATATTGGTCAATCGGAGCTAACAGATCGAAGCATCAGAAGCCATGGTTTTTTGTTGCTTGGGACCAGTTGACAAATAATTAAGGAAGCGAATGAATCTGAAGACGTCGTTTCTGATTCGGGAGGCTTAAGATTAGGGCGCGTAGTTCGACGTGGTTGTTTATGCGATTAGAGAAGGATATTATGAGAGCGGAATGGGACCGGGTAATGAGGGATCAGATATGATCGTACCCTGATGGCTTGTAAGTAGAGCGTCGTTAGTAATCGCTACACGCAGCTTATCATCCCGATGGGATGGATATAGTAGCATATACCATCTACGATTCGAATAATTGGAATCATAGCAATGGAGATATTCAATAACCAAAATGAAGCTACGGTCAGCAATGTGGAGCAGAGAGAGTTTGGAGGGCAGCTTGTGGTAGATTTCTGGTATGCTGGCGGCAGAGATAGGGAAGTGCTGCCTTGGTGTATATAGAACATGAAGGTTATGGAACGCGCTCTTGGTATGTTCTATGTACTTCACAGAATCTTGTAAGCTTATTCCTGCGAATGCCGAATCTCTGAGAATTTTTTTATTCGTTGAGCATAGCTAGAATCTCCTTCTCCATGAACTGCTTCGCCTTCAGTATTATATCCTCCCTCGCAACATCTGCAGCCCTGAATTTTAGCCTTCAGAGCTTCTTCGAGTTCTCCAGATCGGTCTTGAGCCTTGAATCAGAGTTCTACGACACAACAAGGTATTAATTATTTCCGAAGATCTGTCTTCAGCACCTGACCTCGTGTCCTATGTTCTGAATTGAGCGGCAAGGTGTAAATCGTAGCTACTTTCTTTATCCGGAAGCTTGACAAGCATCACCTTCTGAAGCTCCCTTCGTATCGTTTCGGCTTCCTCGTGGCATATTGCAGCCTCACTGGTTCTGTTATCTGTGGAAAAGGCGTCCGCGAGTTTTCTTAGCACTCTAGCAATTTCACCTGTTGGTCTATAGTCACGTGTTAGTCGAGTATCTGCACCGGGGTTTAGCCGGCCAGATATATCTCCCTCTCGGAGTCTCGACTACCTAGGGAGGACAGCTACGATACAACAGATAATACTACTACTATTATCACTGTACTTTAGCTCACGCAGACTACTTAATTATACGTACTACGATAGAGTAATACTAATATTAATTAATAGACGTATAGATTATTTCACTCTTTGAAAGTAGTCAGATTCTAAGAATTTCGACTACTGAAAAGAGCGCGCTAGTAATCTTGAACAGTAGAGATATCTACTATAGTAATAGCTCAAGTACTAGAGAAGATATAGTCTCCTCTTTACTATTTAACTTGAATTACTAAGATAATTTGCCTGGATTCTACCTGCGATACGGTCAAAGGATTCGAATTCTAGCATATTATACTACTATTACCTTCTACGTACTTACTTTCTACGTACTTCGATTACTACCGTAACCCGACTTTAAAGAACGCGCTTTTGAGTTACGCTGAAAACTCGAAGTTAAAACTTGAACGCGCTACGCTAGCGCTTCTTACTACTATATAACACTTAAGAATAACTCTATAACTACTATTCTAAATAACCTCGGAATAGTACTAAAACACTTATACGAATTATACCTTTAATATAGTAAGAGATAATAATACTCCCGAGGGTAGTGCTCCTGATATACCTGCCGGCAAGGACCTACTAGAACCGGAGATTATACGGAAACAGAGAGAAGGTCTTATTAGATAAATTAAGAGCTCTGACTATATAGATAGACCCTTATACTCCTTATTTAAGGAGATCTATGAAGGTTAGATAGTAGACTCTTTTAAGTCTATTAAGAAATCGTTAAATAATAACCTTATATTTACCCTACGTACTAAAGGCGTATTTATCGAAGAAGGCGATGAACCTGCATAGGAGCTATATAAGCTTCTATATACTCTATGGAATACTATACGTAGTAGTTAGACCTTGAAGGAGCTAGAGAGTATAGTAGGAGTGAAGATACTCTCTGAATAGCTATAGTATATAGTATTAAACCTACTAGTACTAGAGAAGCAGATATCTGCATAGCAATAGCGAGATAAGAGAGAGAAGGAGATAATAAACGATATAGCTACTTAATAAGACGAATTAGAGTATAAGAGATTAAAAAAGGAGTTCTATAGACTACGATAAAGACGCTATACTATACTTAGCTTACCTTCTATTAGCGAATTCGACTTTAATAAAGAATACTACGAACCTCTATAATACGACTAAGATTCTACTGAAGGAGTATAGTAATATAAAGAGACCTCCTCTAACTAGAATAGAGAAGAGCAGCGATACTATAGAAAGCGCATACTGAAGAATACGGGGAGTAGAGAAGGAGGAGCTAGAGAAGGAGAAAGCTACTAAGGAGGAGAAGGCTACTAAGGAGAAGAAGGCTACTAAGGAGGAGGAGGAGAAGAAGAAAGCTACTAAAGAGCTAGAAGAGAAGAGGGAGAGCACTATAATATAATACAGAAGGAGAAGGAGAAGTCATATAGAAAGGAGATCGCTAGCTTCTCCTATATATTTCCAGAAGAGATAAAATTCAAGGGAGACGAAGATAGCTTTAGTAATAAGGTCAGAATATTCTACGATACTTACTTAAGAGCCGAGATTCCACTAGAGGAGTATAGTAAGGCGTTTCTATTAATACTAAAAGGCGCTGCTCTCTAATACTACTATTATAGTCTGAATAGTATCCCTGGAACCTCTCTAATTATTAGATTCGATACTATACTAAAGAATATAATAGATTAGTTTAAGAGCGAGGAGTTTAGCAGATCTTCTCTAACTATATAGAATCTTCTTACTCTTGAATCGATTAAGGAAAAGAACCCTAGAAAGACGACTTTAGAGTGCTTTAATATACTCTCTACGTAGATTAGAGAGCTATATTATAGTATACCCTTTGAATTACGCTATAAGAAGTTCGTTATAAATAAGATTATTACTACCTGCTAAAGCTCGGAAGCTTACTAAATTACTTTAGCTTAACTTATAACTTTTACTAAAAAGATAATTACTTCTATTAGAACTTCTATTGTCAACTACGAGCACGTATACCTTGCAACTAGTACTACTTTCTATACTAATCGGAAATTCCGAAGCGATTCCGATAAAGGATAAGTATACGGAGAGAAGAGAGATAGTAAAGGGCGATTCAGAATATAAAGAGAGAAGAAGATAAATACGCTAGATAAGGAAGGTAACGCTAAGAAGTGCTAGGTATATAATACTACGGATTAAATATCCTTCGATTATATAGTAGAAGAAAGAGAGAAAGCTAAGAAGAAGTTTAAGGCGAAGAACTCTTCTAAGTTTAAAAGTAACTTTAGAAGAGTCTTTAAGAAAGTATATAGATAATATATCGCAGAGTACGAAAGTATAGAAGATAAGTATATAGCTACTACTTTTACCTTATGCGAAGCCGGGAGCGATATAGACTACGATTCCGACGACGAAAAGCCGGAAGCTCTATTTATAACTTCTATAGGACCTATCTCAGTAGAAGCTGTATAGCTAATGATAGAAACTCTAGTAAATACGGCTTTTAAATACCTAATAGATACTACCGAAGAAGCTATAGAAGTGTGACGGCGCATGGTATACGTGGCAGATACGGGCTAGTATCGGTGCCTTAGGCATACCCTCCTTATATATATAGAAGGTGCAGACTCCTTCAGAGCTCTATATCTTTCTATTTCCTTCGTACTAGACTATATAAGATCGCTCTTAGCCTCCCTACTTATTTATTCTTGCTTATATACCGCCTTAAGTCTTATATCGTTATATTAAACAGAAAGATCAAGACCGCCGGGGATAGTATTAAATAATATCTTACCTATAAAGTCGATTACAGACGAACTCTTTAACCTCTTTATTAAGTGTTCTACTATCTACTTTGATATAGTTTCGGCGCATATACGTACTTATCTCGACTATATATATAACTCTCTGATTCGACGGTTAGGCTTTCAAAAGAGCTAAGATTCCGGAGATCTCTTAGATAGCTAGAGATTTAGGTATAATTAACGCTTAGAAGCACTAGTTTTACGAGTCACTCTCGGATACTCGAATTACCCCTCTTACGTAGGGTTATAATAGATGAATTTTAAGTAGAAACTTCCCTTAAGGCCTTAATCTTCACTATCCCCTTACCTAACTTCAAGTTTCCGAAAGTAGCTCTAATAGCGAAAAACCTTACTTTTAAGCTAGGACGAAGTAGCTTATCACCCTAGCGGAAATTGCCGGAATTCGACTCGTAATCCCTATACCCCGGTATAATATATCCCCCTAAGCAGAATCGACCACACTCTACTAGAACCTTTAATTTAATACTTTCTATATCTACTTAACGAAGATATCTAACTCTCCTTAATCTTTTAGCTTCTTTAGAATTCGATTTCGACTTTCGCTTCTTCTATAACTTTCAAGTGTTCTATCACTTTCGCTTAGCCTCGCTTACCTAATACCTCCTAAGAAGGCTCAGCTAGCTCCTACGGCTTCACCGGAATACTCTCGTAGCCCCTCTGATTCCGTACCTACTATAGAATTGCTTTAATCGATTGAAGACTATTAATTATAGATAGAATCGACTACTCGGGAGCTCTCTATCAGTATTAGTCGTATCGAATAGATATTTACCGAGTTTTTACGTACTTAAGTATAATCAGTAAACTCTAGACCTTCGGTAAACTCGGTATTATAATTACCGATAGAACTTACTTCTGAACGCTCTTTAATTAATAATTTACGGACCTCCGGTAAGTTATAACTAACTAAAAGTATCGATAATCTTAATATAGGGATTAACTTATCTTTTAGCTAATAGCGTGCTTCTATTCAGGACCGACTAAAAGTCAATTCAGACCGATACCCGACTACGCGTACTTATAAAGCGCTAGTCTAGAGCTCTACTTCTAGTCTTATAAGAGGTTACTTAGAACTATAGTATCTCTCGGAAATTATGCCTTTCTCTTCTACTAAAGAGATAATTTCAGTACTCGCCTCTTATTACCTTTCTGGACTCGAAACAGAGTAGTATTAAACTGAATTTCATAAGCTTTTAATAAAAAAGGAGTCCTTTTTATAATTCCGTGCAAAGTTCTAAAGCTAGGTAATTCTCGGAGGTATAGCTAAATCAGAGTAGTACTTTTACCTCTAGCTGAAGCTTACTATATAGCTACGTATAGCTACCGCTTAATTAAGTACTCTTAGAAGACTGATTATTTAGCTATAGTCTCTTCTCTTATAGCACTCGATTTAGAACTCTCTCGACTACCTTTAATACCTCGAGCTACTCTAGCTATACCGATAGTTAGTACGTCTTCTGAGCCCTTAATACCTATCGAGGAAGTATAGTATTACTACTATAAGAAGCACGGTCACTATAAGAGCGATTATCCGACGAAGGCGAAGAAGAAGTGATTTACGTCTTACGCTTTAGATTAATAGTTACTTGGATTTTATTTAGAATTAGACTTAATTTAACTCCCTTTTTTCGTTTTTTATTTACTTTTAAAGGCTCGAGGGCGAGCCTTTATCTTGGAAGGGGGTAATATGATAGCGCATAGTATACGTAGCAGATACGGGCCAGTATCAGTGCCTTAGGTATACCCTCCTTATATATATAGAAGATGCAGACTCCTTTAGAGCTCTATATCTTTCTGTTTCCTTCGTATCAGACTATATAAGATCGCTCTTAGCCTCCCTACTTATTTATTCTTACTTGTATACCGCCTTGAGTCTTGTGTCGTTACATTAAGAGGACCGGATCGCAGAGATGATAATAAGTAGCCCCTGATATAATTCGTTAGTTTTCCATGGAATTATAATCGATACTAGAGTAGTAAAGGTATCTATAGTAAGCAAAGGTTAATACGAAGCTTATAAGGCTCTATATAAAGCTGAACTCTTGCCTTCCCGTGGAATAAATATTAAATTCGATATTAGCAGAGCTACTTCTATTAGCATAATAATTATACCTTCTCTAATTGGAAAGATCTAATTTGAAGTTATAGCTATAGATACCCTGTTTCTACTCTATTTAGATGATATAGATAAGCTTAGAGTTATATTAGATAATCTTTGTAATGTACTCGTTATACTATAGGGAGATATACTAGTTATACGCAGATTCGGCTACTTCTTCTTACTCTAGAAGGAGTTACTTAAGATATATATTACGAAGTGTTTCCAGTCGAATATAAAAGTACTTACGGAGACGGATTTACGTCGACTTTATTACCGATTCGGATACCCCTTAGTAAGAAAGCTAGAAGATTTACTGTAATAGGCCGGTCACGAGTATAACTCAGGGGTACTAAAGGAGCTTATTAAGCTCTATAAGTACTACTAGCTATACGGAAGATCACTAGGCAGATTCAAGTTCAAGCTCTACGATACTGATAATATATACTTTAATTACGAAGTCGTGATCGATATTATATAACTAGACGATCGATAAGTCTTATATATAGTCGATTAAGGTACTACTTTCCAAAACAGAGGTTTTCTTACTAATATATCTGCAGAGCACGTGTAGAACTGATTTAAGTAAATATAGATAGATACCTACCTTAAGCTACCTGATTTTATTATTATAGACGCAAGTACGCAATTTAAGTCGAAAGAATTCGTACAGAGTGCTAAGATAAAGGGTTCTATAATTAAAGTTATACCTATAGAGGCTTACTACTTTATTAGTAAGGTAGAGAGATACCACGGCCCTTTAAAGAGAGCTTATATGATAATTCGGAAGGAATTACTATACCTTAGTTAAGATATAGTACTATAGATAGTATTCTACGTAATTAATTATATTTCTGGACCTAGTGGAATTATATCTATTTTACTAGTATTTAGAGTATACCCCAGAATAGTAGAGATAGACGCCCCTTTACTATTAGTCTCCTAACAAGCTACTGCACTTCATAAGGCTATAGAAGAGATTCGCAAGCTATAGAGTTATTAGTAAGTTAATAACGCCCTGAATACTCGGAATAGACTTAGTTCTATAGTAGTAAGAGACCTTCTATTAAACTCTTTAGTATTAGTTTAGAGAGAGAAAAGCTTCTAGGATAGACTTTAGCTACTTATTTCTATAGATAGAGAGAACTACATAGTAGAAATCGATAGTGGACTAACGACCTTTCGCTCTATATCGATTAAACTATAGTATAAAGAAGAAATCGATTCCGACGAACTAGAGAGTATTTTACCTAAGGTTATACTCTTACTATTACTTAGTACTACTAAGTTAAATCGACCTATACTAGTACTAAAGAAGTAACCTCATCAAGAACGACGAAAGCTAATTCGATTCAGAGATAATAACGTTAAAGTTTTATTTAAATTATACAGATGAATTATTCATTAGTTTCCTAGTAGTAGAACCTTAATACGCTGCGTTAAGACGTAAGGAGATTAATAGTCTAATCGCTATAGGGATCTTTGAATTAGTTTATAAAGACGAATTACTAGCTGGAGCTAGGGTTTTTAACGCTAAATTCATCGATCAGACTAAATTTAAGAGTATATAGAAAGCCTACGAGAAGTCTAGACTAGTTATATAAGTATATAACGACTCTAGAAAGAACTAAGTACTTACTACGTTACTGACTATTCAACGAGTTAGCTAACAACTACTACTAGTGTACGCAGTTATATACCTTGAGTTTAAGGTATATAGCTATAATATTATATAAGCTTATACTCAGTCTACGTTATACCTAATACGTGACTTCTTTATACGCCCTCTAAAGGAGATTTTGACTTAGCTATATTAGTTTTTACGGTGCGTTAGGCCTATATATAATATACTAGAGTCAGCGAACTATTAGTTCGGTATATACTATAGATATAAGGTTAAGAAACTCCATATAGTACTATCGACGTTCGATACGTGCCTACTATCTGTAACGACATAAGACTTAAGGCGGTATATAAGCAAGAATAAACAAGTAGGGAGGCTAAGAGCGATCTTATATAGTCTAGTACGAAGGAAACAGAAAGATATAGAGCTCTAAAGGAGTCTGCACCTTCTATATATATAAGGAGGGTATGCCTAAGGCACCGATACTGGCCCGTATCTGCTACGTATACTATGCGCCGTTATATTACCCCCTTCTAAGATAAAGGCTCGTCCTCGAGCCTTTAAAGGCAAATAATAAACGAAAGAAAAAGGAGTTAAATCAAGTCGAATTCTAAACAAAATCCAAGTAACTATTAATCTAAAGTATAAGACGCAAATTACTCCTTCCGCAAATCACTCCTTTTTCGTCTTCAAGGTCGGACAATCGACCTTGTAGTGACCGTGCTTCTTATAGTAGTAATACTATACTTCCTCGATAGGTATTAAGAGCTCAGAAGACGTACTAACTATCGGTAGAGCTAGCGTAGCTCGGGGTATTAAAAGTAGTCGAGAGAGTTCCAAATCGAGTGCTATAAGAGAAGAGACTATAGCTAAATAATTAGTCTTCTAAGAGTACTTAATTAGAGTAGTAGCTATACGTAGCCGTATAATAAGCTTCGGCTAGAGGTAAAAGTACTACTCTGATTTAGCTATACCTCCGAGAATTACTAAGCTTTAGAACTTCGCACGGAATTATAAAAAGGACTCCTTTTTTATCGAAAGCTTATGAAATTCGGTCTAATACTACTCCGTTTCGAGTCCAGAAAGGTAATAAGAAGCGAGTACTGAAATTATCTCTTCTATAGAGGAGAAAGGCGTAATTTCCGAGAGATAATATAGTTCTAAGTAACCTCTTATAAGGCCGGAAGTAGAGCTCTAAACTAATGCTTTATAAGTACGCGTAATCGAGTATTAGTCTGAATTAACTTTTAGTTAGTCCTAAATAGAAGTACGCTATTAGCTAAAAGATAAGTTAATCCTTATATTAAGGTTATTAATACTTTTAGTTAGTTACGACTTACTGAAGGTCTATAAATTATTAATTAAAGAGCGTTCAGGGGTAAGTTCTATTAGTAATTATAATATCGAGTTTACTGAAGGTCTAAGGTTTACTAAAGGTCTAGAGTTTACTAATTATGCCTAAGTATATAAAAACTCGGCAAATATCTGTTCGATACGACTAATACCGATAGAGAGCTCCCGAGTAGTCGATTCTGTATATAATTAATAGTCTTTAATCGATTAAAGTAATTCTATAGTAAGTATAGAATCGGAGGGGCTACGAGGGTATTCCGGTGAAGCTATAGGAGCTGGATAAGCCTTCTTAGGAGGCATAATAAGCGAGGCTAAGCGAAAGTGATAGAACACTTGAAAGTTATAGAAGAAGCGAAAGTCGAAATCGAATTCTAAAGAAGCTAAAAGATTAAGGAGAGTCGGATATCTTAGTTAAGTAGATATGAAGAGTATTAAATTAAAGGTTCTAGTAGAAGGAGGTCGATTCTGCCGAGGGGGATAAATTGTACCGGGGTACAGGGGTTACGAGTCGAATTCCGATAATTTCCGAAAGGTTAAAGTCGGGTGAGAGGATAAAGGTTCTAGTAGAAGGAGGTCGATTCTGCCGAGGGGGATAAATTGTACCGGGGTACAGGGGTTACGAGTCGAATTCTGATAATTTCCGAAAGGTTAAAGTCGGGTGAGGGGATAAAGGTTCTAGTAGAAGGAGGTCGATTCTGCTGAGGGGGATAAATTGTACCGGGTATAGGGTATAGGGGTTACGAGTCGGATTCCGGCAATTTCCGCTAGGGTAATAAGCTACTTCGTCCTAGCCTAAAAGTAAGGTTTTTCGCTATTAGAGCTGCTTTCGGAAACTTGAAGTCGGGTGAGGGGTTAGTGAAGATTAGGGCTTATAGGGAAGTTTCCACCTAAAATTCGTCTGCTGTTTTACTTCGTACGCACGAAGGAACGAGTTTCGAAATATCCGAGAGTAACTTCGTAGTAATACTAGTACTTCTGAGGTTGAATTACGTCTAAATTCCTAGCTATCCGAGAGATCTCTAGAATCTCGGCTCTTTTGAAAACCTAACTGTCGAATTCGTAATTGATAGTACTAACTGTTTCCGTATGATTCCGAAGTGTAAAAATCTAAGGTAAGTAGAGATAACTCAGCGAAGAGCTCTCTTTAAGTCATATATCCGAATTGAGTTTTCTAGGTGAGATATTATTTAATACTATCCCTAGCGGTCTTAATCTTTCTGTTTAATATAACGATATAAGACTTAAGGCAGTATATAAGTAAGAATAAACAAGTAGGGAGGCTAAGAGCGATCTTATATAGTCTAGTATAAAGGAAACAGAAAGATACAGAGCTCTGAAGGAGTCTGCACCTTCTATATATATAAGGAGGGTATGCCTAAGGCACCGATACTGGCCCGTATCTGCCACGTATATCATGCGCCGTCACACTATCTGTTTCAGGTGATAAAGCTAGTATAGGAGCTCTTAGTCTTCAGATTAATAATACCTTCTTCGTCGGTAATAAGACCTTTATAGACGCAGAAGAAAGAGAGCTATAGAAGGCTGGATTTAAGTCGAACGAGAGAGAGTAATTAACTACTTTATATCTAATTGACTTTAATAGAAGTCATATTACCTTGGAAACTGATAGCTCTATTCGACTGTCTTAATAATCGTATGATAAGACGCTAAGACTAATTAAGAAAGAACTAGTTAATCTTACTAACTCCCGTGGAGGTATACGATAAGGTCTTACCCAAATCGAGTAATTTGCTGCCTAGAGAGCTAGAGGTTTATACCTAGTAACTATTTCTTAGCCGGAAGTATTATTTAACGTCTTTTTTACTATATATGTGACGACTGGTCAGGGACTGGTCAGGGACTAGTCAGGTTTGGAGGTTCCTCCCTATTAGTGGAAATACTTACTACTAAGCGAGATTACACGAGTAGAGTTTAGGGGCCCCTTTTCATATATATACTTCTATTCTCTCTCTACTTCTTCCTATTAGTGGAAACACTTACTACTAAGCGAGATTACACGAGTAGAGTTTAGGGGCCCCTTTTTATATATATACTTCCATTCTCTCTCTACTTCTTCACTCCTTAGTTATAGATTCTCAAGTGATTCTTACTACTTTATATTCATAGTAATATAAGGTCTTATTACCTAGGTAGTTTTAAGACCTTTCTAGAGTAAGCGTTATATTATCTATAACTCTTTTACCTATATCTAGGAAGATAGTAAATATCTACTTATATTATACCTCTATGCCTAGAGCTACTAAACGCAGGAGACTACGCTATATAGAGAAGGCTTATACTAAGTATAAACTTGAAGAATAGTACCTAAACTGAAGTAACCTAAGTCCGATAAATCGACTACCGGTTCTCTGACTCCCTTTACCTCTTATTCTTCGGCGACTCGCAATACTCGC
>FJUW01000057.1:182072-248939 GCA_900074885.1 Rhynchosporium graminicola
CAAACCGCCAGCAAAAGACTACGCCTAGGGAAAGACTCCTTCCTAGGTAGTATACGAGATATGCGATATCTTAACCTTACGAAGCTTCTTAGTAGTTAATTGTTTACTATACGTACTACTCTTACTAAGAATAGACTCTTATATAAGCTACCCGCACTTCTCGATTCTAGAGCTAATAGATACTATTTTATTAATCGTTCTTTTCTCAAATCCCTTTCCTTCTTCTTAAAACCTTTAATTCACCTTCTGCTAAACGTAATTCCTATTAAAGGCTTTAATAGCGTTAATAGTAGTACTATTAGTCATTATATAATACTTAATTTGACAGTAGATCGTCGCGTTCAGGTATTTACCCCCTTTCTTATTACTACTCTCGGAAACCACAGTATCATACTCGGAAGGACTTAGCTTTCGGAATATCAAGTACTCTTAGATACCTCTAAACGATAGATTATTTGGTTACTATATACTCCTCTTAGTAACGTTTATAGCTCTCCGATCGAGATTAAGGACTTACGTAAATACTATACTTACTAGCGCTACTAATACGACGCTAACGAACGAAACGAACGCCTTAATTAGTTCTAGAAAGCGTACGAGTAATAGCGAAGCGTAGCTAACTCTCTTGTCAATATTCGAGCTATTATTAACTTTATCTCTATTATTAAACGACTGTTACCAGCTCGGAAGCGTATTTCTAGGGAGACTTATAGCTATAAAAATATCTAAAACTCTCCCCTAGAGAGTATTCTATAGGTAACTAACCCTCTATTACTACTGCTGATCAGTTAGGACTATTTCTCCGGCGTTCATATTACTTATTATAGACATGATAAGCCTAAGTGTTTATCGCCTAAAGAACTAGAATAGAGCAGTAAAGGGAAGCCTTTATACTCTAGAGAAGCTACTAATATATAGCCGAAGTGCGTACGATTCAGCGACGTTATCGCCTATATCCCGCGTGAATCTCTATTTCAACCCTAATTAGAAATCTCTATATTAAAGACCTACGTATAAGACTACGCTCGTGTAATTCATACTATAGACTAATAGTTGCTCGGAATACCGTCTCGCGACTTAACAGAAGCTACTCAAAGTATAAAAACAGCTACTACAATATTTCGGAAGCGATAAAGATTACCTCGTGTGCTCAGACCTCTTCTAGAGCCTCTTACGCTAGAGATTTATACGATTAGCAGCCTAGCCTTCTATCTCTTATATAAACGCTAGAAGTCTTCTAACGATAAGATCTTCTCTATTACCCTTCACGAGATAGATAAGCTTCTTAATAACAGAATCGCAGTTCAGTAACGTAATACTATTATCGTATCTTTGACTATCGACCTTATAGAATATCGCAAAACCGCCTAGTAATTTACTATTAGCTTAAGCGAATTGGATTCAGAACTACAGATCCCTTACGAGTATAGCTAGTAGGTATACGTCTTTTCTAAGGAAGCTAGCGATATTCTCCCTTCTTATTACTTATGCGATTACCGAATTAAGCTTAAGGAAGGGGCTGAGAAGAACTTCAAATACTCCCTCTTATATAAGATATTAGCTGAAGAACTTGAAGTCGTTAAGGCGTATATTACTAATAACTTAGCTAAAGGTTTTATCGAACCTTCTTAAGCACTATACGCTATACCTATTCTTTTCGTTAAGAAAGCTAATAGAAGTCTAAGATTCTATATCGACTTTCGCGTACTTAATAACCTTACGAGGAAGGATTAATATCTACTGCTATTAATCGATAAAACGCTAGTTAGAATCTCTACTGCTAAGATATTCACTAAATTAGATATTCGCTAGGCGTTCTACCGAATTCGAATAGATCTAGCCTCTGAAGAGTATACGACCTTCCGGACTTGTTACAGTATATATAAGTGCAAGGTACTCCCTTTCGGTCTAACTAACAGCCTTGCGACGTACTAGTAATATATAAATAACGTCTTATTCGACTACTTAGACGACTTCTATATAGTATATCTAAACGATATTCTGATCTACTCTAACGACTTATTATAGTATTAATTATATGTATATAAGGTGCTATAATGATTATAAGACGCTAGATTATAAGCTGACCTTAAGAAGTGTGAATTTAATATTACTCGCACTAAATACCTTAGATTTATTATCTCTACTTCTAGGATCGAGGTAGACCCTAAGAAGGTTAATATTATATAATCTTGGAATTACCTGACTATAGTTAAGGGCGTATAATCGTTCTTAGGCTTTTATAACTTCTACCGACGATTTATTAAGGACTACGGAATTATCGTAAAACCTCTTATATAACTTACTAAAAATAATATATTATTTCGGTTCGCTAGGGAATATAAAGATGCCTTCAATCACCTAAAGCACGCTCTTACTTCGGTACTACTCCTCTACTACTATTAGCAATATCTACCTTATATAATCGAAACAGACGCTAGTGATAGAGTAATAGCAGGTGTGCTATCGTAACAGCACGACGAAGACTAGTTCCCAGTAGCCTACTTCTTTAAGACTATACTACCTGCCGAGCTTAATTATACTATTCACGATAAGGAAATGCTCGCAATTATACGATCTTTCAGTAACTAGAGATCTGAGCTCGCAGGCGTACTATATCAAGTCCGTGTTATTACTGATTATAAAGCTCTTAAGTACTTCATGACCTCTAAATAGCTAAATACATGATAAGCCCGATAGGCCGAGCTACTCGTAGATTATAACTTTATAATCACTTATCGACCTAGGAAGTATAATCTACTCGCTAATACTCTCTCTCGCAGAATAGATAAATTAGACGACTAGAATAACGCTAAAAGAACTTAGTGTTTATAGCAGCTGCTACGCGAAGACTAAATCGATCTAGTACTACTTATAAGTAACCTCCGGAATAGCTCCGACTCTATAGACAACTTTGAGCTTATTAACGCCTTAGAAGTCGCCGACCTATCGCTAGTCTTTTCTATAGTATAGCAAGTACTTGACGCTAATCGCACTACGCTATTACTCTAAGCTTTACGGAAATAAGCTCTCTCTACTACTCTTAGAAAACTAATTATAGAAAAAGATCTTCTACTCTATGAAGGAAGACTAATCGTACCTGATATCTTATACTTTCGTACGCTACTTATACGCGAAGTATACGACCGATTAGAGATTACTTATCTAAGTATAAAGAAGACCTTATAACTACTAGTATTATAATACTAGTAGTACGGAATCGCTTTAACTATTAACTAGTACTACCGCAACTATTATACTTACTGACGAATTTAAGTGCCGCGTAATAAGAAACCGGGCCTCCTCTAACCTCTTCCTGTACTGTCACGTCCATAGGAGCATATTACAGTCGACTACTATAGCTTTAACCGTGATAAACACGGCTACAATAACGTTCTCGTATTTATCGACTGTTTTAGTAAATAAGTAATTAGTATTCTATACCGAAAGACCTCCGATACGCGCGACCTTACAAAGCTTTACTTATACTACGTATACCGCTATTTCGGAGCTCTATTAATAATTACCTCTAATAGAGGGCTTTAATTTATTTCCTGTTTTTAGACTATAGTTATTATAATTCTCGGTACCAAAAGATAGCTTTCTGCAGTAGACTACTCGTAAATAGACAGCTAAATAGAGATCTATAACTAATATCTCTAACGCAGATTACGACTTTTTATCTCTTACTATTAAGACGACTAGTAGGAATTCTTACTTATTATAGACTACGCCTAGATAACTCTCCCTTACGAATCCCTTAGAGGTCTCTTACTCTTTGAAGTTATTCATAGATATATACCCCGTGTTAATTGGAATTAGAAAGACTTACCTAACTTTATTATACTTACTAATAAGTTAAATACTTAGTAAGCTCTAGATTACGCTAATTATCTGCGCGACGCCTAAACTACTACTTAATTAAGCCTCTAACGTGCATAAGCTAAGATAGCCTAATCCTATAATCGCTCACGCTATGAAGTCGACTTAACTATAGATAACCTTATCTAGCTAGATATACGCTACTTTACGAGTACTCGACTTAGTAAAAAACTCGACTTCCTGACTAATAGACTCTTCCGTGTAATTGAAAAGGTCAGAAGCTCTTATCGCCTAGAGCTCCTTACTAGTATGAAAGTATATAACGTATTCCCTGCTACTAAGCTACGGAAGCATCTAAACGACCTCTTGCCAGGATAAACCTTACTGCTGCTATTACCTATTAATATCACTAGTGATAATAAATAGGAGATCGAAGATATACTTACGTGCTATAAGCAGCGCAATAGCCTCTTATATCGAGTTTCCTAGTTAAATTAAGACGTCGATCTCATATAGTACGATGCTATAGACGTCAAATACGCTCCTGCTAAGCTATAATAATTCCACTTTAATAACCTAACGTAAGCTAGACCTCCTACTAAAATACCTAATTAGCTAAAAGCTTTCTACGATAGAATTAATAATTACGACTACCTTAATAGTAATAAGGAGATAGACTAACGCTCGAGGGCGAGCTTTTTTCGGAGGGGGGGGTAGTGTGACGACTGGTCAGGGACTAGTCAGGGACTGGTCAGGTTTAGAGGTTCCTCCCTATTAGTGGAAACACTTACTGCTAAGCGAGATTACACGAGTAGAGTTTAGGGGCCCCTTTTCATATATATACTTCAAATCACTCTATACTTCTAAACTCCTTAGTTATAGATTCTTAAGTGATTCTTACTACTTCATATTCATAGTAATGTGAGGTCTTATTACCCAGGTAGTTTTGAGACCTTTCTAGAGCAAGCGTCATAATATAAACTATAAATCTAATAGAGAAAGACTTTAAGCTCTTAAATAAGAGAATCTTATAGTAAAAGCTCAACTATAGTAAAGGTCTTCGATACGTTAAATTAGATAAGAAGTCTCTGAAACTCGTTATATTTACTAATAGTTCATTGGCTAATTTAAAAGACTTCTACTCTTAAATTAGCTATATCTATATACTAATAGATAAGTATAATAAGGTAAACGTTATTCACTAGTCTTCGGTCTGCTATAAGAGAGTTACTAGATCTATACTAGCCTCTGAACTATACGCTATATCAGAAGGTTTTAATATAGCTAGTGCTATTAAGACTACTATCGAATAGATTATAGAGATTATAGTACTACTTTTAGCTATAGTTGTAACGATACAAGACTCGAGGCGGTATATAAGCAAGAATAAACAAGTAGGGAGGCTAAGAGCGGTCTTATATAGTCTACTACGAAGGAAATAAAAAGATAAGGAAGGAAGAAGAAGAGAGATAGAGTATAAGGTACCTTATATATATATGCCGGTACTAGTCCGATACTATACTGAGTCGGATACTAGTTCTGCCGGGATACCTATGAACTTAGGCCCTGGTATCTATCCTTCTTCTCATATGACCTTCAGGTAAGCTATCGTTATATTACCCCCCCCCTAAGAAGAGCTTAACCCTAAGCTCGGAAGGTTATACTTTATACTAGAAATTAGTCTTTATTATGACTATTTTCGTTGATATTCGCGTAATAGGCGCTAGCCGCTTTTTAGTAGTAGTAAATTCTTTATCAGGTTCTGACTAGTTATATCGCTATAATAGTACTATATTAGTCGTAGCTTCTAAATCGGGCGGTAAGCTATATTTACTTTATCTATTTATAGTAGGAGTCGAGTTTAAGTAGGGCGTAAGGTATATAAAGGAAGGGGTTTATTAATATTAGAGCTTTTCTTTTTCAACCGCGATAACTACTTTAACTTATAACTTTACTCTCCTTAGACTGCGATATAGTTCCTAGAGTAGGTATTATTACTAACTACTATAGTAGTCTACTATAATCTTATATATTAATCGACTTAATTAACTCTTCTCTTATTATAAGTAAGTTCCTCGCTTTAGTATTAGGGATAGTCTTCAGGTAAGGTATAGGAGTTCTACGGATCTATAACGCTAACTCCTATAGTGCCCTTACTAGTTCCCGCTAATACTCTTTCGGTAGCGTATTATATATATTACCTGCGATATATTCGCGCTTTCCTTAAGATAAAGTATAATAATACTCTTATTCTAGAACTTCTATATTTGTTTAATAGGCTTAACTCTAAGCTTTATAAGTATTATTTAGCGTTAAAGAGCAGTTATAAGTATATAAGTTACTTAAACCTGAATATAGTTATATATATTAACGCGTTATAGTTACTCGACTATATTAATACGGAGTATACTATCTTATCCGGTTTACTTCCTAGCGGTAAAGCTAAGGATATAGAGCTGAATCGGGGCAGTATTATAGCTACTTATAAAGCTATTAATCGGATCTATTATCTCGCGAAATCTACTACTTCTACTATAGCGTTAGAGATTACTACTATATAATTAGTAAAGACTTAAGCTTTAAGGCGTTCTATAGAGAAGGTATTCAAGGAGTTAGAGTTTATTAAGGTAATAAGTTACGATCCTAAACCCTCAGATACTAGTATAATACTAACGTGATATAGGATTTAGATCTTCTAATAGTAGATTCGGCGAAATCTAAATTAATAGTATAAATAGTATTAAAGTAGACGAAAGAGTTAAATAATATTATACGGGAATTTGCGAAGAAAGCTATATTTAAGACTATAATATCTAATACTAAGAGAAAGAGGAATTTGCCTTCTAGTTCGGAGATAGTATTAGATCTAGATACTCCCGGACCTTCTCTAAAGAAGAAATCTCGTAGGATTAGTTATTATACTCGGTCTGCTACTAGGGCTACGTTAGTAGATTTAGGTAAGGAGTTAGATATAGTAGTTCTAGTTCTAGATATTTCAGATTTACTAGAAGCTCCGAAGAACTTAGGAGAGAAAGCTAATAAGGTAGAAGTAGTAGAAGAAGTAGAGTTTTAGATATAGTGTTATTACGGAATATAATCAGGGGATTATCCTTAGTAATAAATTTTTAATACTAGTAACTATAATAGTTTATTATCCTCTAAATAACTATAGTTATTTATTCCGTCTTCCTAGGCCTTAATCTACTAATCTAGTTTACGCGGAGGTCTAGGTTTACTTAGGTTAGTAGCGTGAAAGTCCCTAAGCTTATACGAAGTACCTATTAGGTCGGAAGTATTATACTAAGTTAGGTCCAGGTTATAGCTTAGTTAGCTAACTTAATACTTCAGATTACCTCTTAGAAGCTATATAGCGAGTATATCTTATAATTCCTACTCTTCTTAAGTAGCGATAACTTCCGGGAGTAGGTTTAGTAGCTTCTAGTCTAGTAAGAGATCGTCCGGGTCCTTAAAGAGTAATTCAGGGGCGAATATATCGTATATAGAAGATCTAAGGAGTAAATCTAGCTTATAGGAGTATCCGATCTTAGCTAGGACTTAGTATAGTCCTACCTAGAAGCTAGATAGCTTCTTACTTAGCTAGTAAATCTTAAGGTTCCTTATAGAGAGAAATACCTTATCTCTAACTTCCTAGTCGATATTACGCTATTTCGGGTTAGTTATAGCGCTTATTTTCTACTAAGTAGCTATTATATTAGCTTTTATAACCTCGATAGTAGCTTTAGTATATTTAGCTAAGGATTTAGTATTAGTATAGTTAAGCTTCTTTTATAGTATCGATCTGGTAAGTTACTTCTAATCCTAGCTATTTCGTAGTAGTATACTATATTTAAGGGTATATAGCGCTATATCGATAGAATCGTAAGGTAAAGTTACTTAAGCGCGGTTTATTATTAGTAGTAGTTCGCCCTAGTTACTTTAGTAGTAATTAACGAAAGGTCTAAGGCGTTAGTTAATATATTAGTTTATAATCTCTATTTATCTATTAGTCTACTAGTAGAAAGAGGTAGAGAGTTTAACTTTAACTCTAATTATATAGTAAAACTCTTACTAGAAGGATAAGATAAACTAAGCTCCTTAGTCGAATATAATTAACTTAGGAGTATATCCGAAATAATATATCTATTAGATAAATAATATTACTATCCTGCGAGTATCGATATTATAATAATATAGTATCGATACGGAGTCCTTCCTTAGGCGGTCGATAAATACTAATATCTTATTAAATCCCTAGTTATTAGGCGGGAAGTCCTTAAAATCTATTACTAAGTACTATATAAGGTAGCTAGGTACTAGTAATAGATAGAGGAATCCTTACTATTTTATCTGCTTCGGATGAGAGTACTAATATAAGTAGTAATTACGAGTATATCGTTTTATATCTAATACGAGTCCTTTCTAGTAGTAATAAGTAGAAATTATCTCAGCGGTCTTACGAGTATTTAGATAAGTAGAGGAAACTTAATCATGGATTTCGCTGATTAAACAGGTATATAGCGGGGTATAGCGTTATACGTATAGACGACTATTATAAAGTAGTAAACTATTATTAATAATATAGCTATCTCTTAATATATTCTGTTTATTAGAGAATAATTCTTAGTTGAATTAGTATAGTTTCTCGATTAAATCAAAGGAGTTACATGCGGGTTCCGATAGTATATTAGTCCCTAGCGATATTAGGTATATATAACTAATTTAATCGATATAATACTCCGCTAGTTCCGCGTTAATCCTAAGGTCTAGGCGGTCTAGAGGTAGTAAAACCCGAGATCTACTATCCTATTTCTATTATTATTATATCCTTAGATCTTATTTCTTATAGCTAAGGATATTAGCTTTAGTGTTATTTTTACTAAGCGTATATATAATTTAAAAGTTGAATTCGGAAAGGAATTCTATCTATCTAGCTTACTTACTAATTAGTACCTTAGTAGTTATAAAGTATTCTAAGGATCGATAGTCTATATATATACTAGTATAGCGTTATAGAGATATAAGTTCTAGTCTCTATTTCCGGAAAGACTTAATAATAGTATATAATTCCTTATTATAGATTTCCTAGTTAAGTTCATATCTATTAAGAATATAAGAGTAGAATCTAATTAGATATTACTAGTTATCTTTATATAATTAGAAGATAACTTTAGCTATTATATTATCGGAGGCGTTAGTTTCTAGTTTAGTTTATAATTCAGAGTCGAAATAGTATAGTTTCTATACTAATAGTAGCTATTAATATAAATCGTCGAAGGACTTCTTATAATCGTTAGTAAAATTCTATAGTATTATAAGCCGAGTAAGTATTAAGAGAGGTTTAGCGATAAGGCCGAAATTCCGAATAAATTAATAATAGAAACTATAGAATCCTAAGAAAGATTTTATAGCTATTACTATTTCGAGGTACTTCTAGTCTACTAATAATACTACTTTCTCAGGATCTAGCTCGATTCTATTAGTAGTAACGATATATCTAAGGTATTTAGTTCGGGTAATATAGAACTCGCTTTTCTTAATATCTACTTAGAGTCCGGTATCTATTAAGCGTTATAGTACTAATTTAACGTATTCCTTATATTCTTAGAGCGTTTCCGAGTATATAAGGATATTATTTAGATAAGCTATATAGAAATCGTCTAGGTAATCTAGTAGTATATTATTTATATATCGTTAGTACGTACTAGGTCTATTATAGAGCTTAAAAAGTAGTACTTTATATTTATAAGATCTGAAGCGGGTTCGGAAGGTAGTATACTCCTCTGATTCGGGGTCTATATAGATACGGTTAAATACTACCCGGATATCTAGTTTAGTAAAGATTACTACTTTAGATATATAAGTTAAGAGCTTATCGATCCTAGGTATTAAGTAGGAATCCTTTCGAGTGATCGTACTAAGCTTATAATAGTCGATATAGAAGCGTAATCCTCTATCGGCCTTCTTAACGAATAGTATAAGTAATATAAAGGGACTTTAGCTAGATTCGATAAATCCCTTATCTAAGTTCTCTATAAGGTACTCTTTAGTTACTTATAATTCGTCTATAGATTACTAATATAAAGGCGAATATACGTTAGGTAATAGTTCTTCTAGGATAATTTTATAATTATATAAGCGATATAGCGGAAGAATATTAGAATCCCGCTTAGAAAAGGCTTCCTTAAAGGTATAGTACTATTCTAGTAGCTTTTCGGATATAAGTCGTTCGGTATTAGGATCCTTAGGAGAGTTACTATTTAGATAGTCTTATAAGAAGCAGTCTATCTCGTAGATACTAATAAAGAATAATTCAGAGCTCTTATATTTTATATTAAAGTAAAAAGCTATAATACTAATTTAGTAAATCAGAACCGGTTTCTAGATCCTTAGAGGTTAAGGGGAGTACTTATAGTAGGGTTTCAGCGCAAGTACTTTTCTTAATAAATTCGAAGCGGAAAAGGGTTCGGATTCCTTAGTAATAAGCGGAAATAAGTTAAATAATAAGAACGATACGTTAATATATAATATCGCTACTATTTAATATAATCGGCGTTAGTCTAGCTAGTTTATAGCTAAGTCCTGCGTATTAGTATCGATTTAGTAAGATCGATTAATATTAGGTTTATAAGGTAGTAGAGTTATAATTATCTCCTTATTATATCGGAAGGTAACTAAGTATTATTCCGGCTATAGTAGCTTATAGTAGAGCGTATCTAGCTTAACTTAGAATCGTCATATCTATTTAATACTAATAATTATATCTTATTATCCTAAATAAAGAAGAATAAAAGAGTAGTTATAAATACGCTTACTATGAATAGAAAGGTATAAACATATAAAATAAGTAATATAAGTTCTGATAGATTATTAGAAACTATATATTAGAATAGAATAAGGCAGTAGCTCGATTTTAATACTAAGGGCCCCTGATAGTCGTTCGGTAAGAGTGCGATTAATAAATAGATAACTATTCGCTCCGGTATCGATTAAGCTATTTATAGAGACTCCTAGCTTATTTATACTAACTATAGTCAGGTATATAAATTACTTATTTCTTATTAGGAAGTTAAGGTTAAGATTAGAGAGATTATACTTACGTAGACCTAAGAAGGAATTTTTACCTAGGCCTTATTATTTCCCTCTAGTATTAGTCTAGATTCGGAGGGTACGTTCTCTACTGCTTTCTCGGTTACTCTCTTTTTTTCCGGAAATTCGTTAATTAATTAGACTTTAGGCGAGTTAAGGTAATCTAGCTTAATATAACTAAGCTATCTATAGCTATAATACTTAAGGGGTTCTTTAGTCGAGGTAGTAGAGCGTTTTAACGCGGAGGGAGTACTAGCTTATACCGGGGTAGAGGTATATACGTACGATATAGGAGTAGTTTATCGAGGGGCTAAGCTTAAGGACTAGTAAGGAGTAGAACTAGTAGAGGTTATAGTAGTAATAGTTAGCTTATAGTACTATACTTAGGTAGTAGCTTTCTCGGGATAAGTATATTCTAAGTTATAGCGATACTTAGTATTAAAAGAAAGTAAGGATCTAACTATAGAAGCGTAGTCTTTATTCTATATTAGTTTAATAATAAGAGTTAAAGCGCGTAAGGATAGTATAATCTTATCCTATATATAGAAGAACTACTCTTTCTTTTTAACTTTACTTTAGATAATAGCACTTTAAAATCGATTATAAAACTCGGCGAAAGTCTCGCGGGTATAGCTAAGTTATTATATCTCTAGGTAATAGAAAGCGTTATAGTAGTTATCTTCCTCTAAACTAGTAAGAAAGTTCTCCTTTAATAAGGAGATTATTTTATCGCTAGTCTTAAACTCGTTAGTAAGGTACTAAAGCATAAGATACTCTTTAGCTAATCTAGTAACTAGTCTCTATACGAGAACGCGCCGGGAGAAGTCCGTAGGGTAATAGTTAGCGTTTATAGCTAGCTAGTCTTATATCGATACTCTCTATTAGAGGAAAGTAGAGTCCGATCTATTATCTAGAAATAGGATCTTCTTAGTAAGATAAGACTTCCTAGGGCTTAACTCTACTGATTCGGCGCTAGGGGAGAGAGATAGTTTATTAGAAATAGGATCTTCTCTTTTAGTACTATATATTAGAATAGAGTTTATTAGCTTATTAAACTCTAGAATACGCAGAGATTATAGTATTAGTTCTAGTAGGAGAGTCGAAAACAGGCGAGGGACCCTTATAAGGAACTTATCTTATACGGAGATTAGTCTATCTATAGTATCTTCTAGAGAGTTATTCTTTTCCTCTTAGTCTATTATTTATTATAAGAGGGAATAGATTAGGTTCGAGTTACCTATAGTAGTAGGAGTACTTAGCGATTATATTCCTAGGGAATTTCGCTTTTATTTTCTTTTCTCTCTTAGTTAGTACTTCCTTAATAAGGTATTAATATTCTCTAGTATAAGAAACGTTTAGAGTAAAGAAAGGTATAACGGATTAGGTTTAGAGGTAAAGCGGGGAGGATCGCGTTAGGGTCCTCTAGAACTAGAGAGGTCTCTAGTTTATTAGTTAAGAGCTATAATAGTAGCTTAAAAAGAGGTATATTAGAGCTATTTCGGTAGCGATACGTAGAAGTTAAAGTTCCGGGGTATTTATTATACTTTCTTTAAAATCTGTTTATAATTCCTTTATACTAAGGGAGTTATTAAAGGAGTATTAGCGAAGACCTCCTCTATTATACTATTTACAATAAGCTAAATCAAACCCTAATTCATAGCTATCCGAGAGATCTCTAGTATCTCGGCTATATACGAGTAGTTATTAAATAACTAACTTAGTAGTAAGATATTATAGTAGGCTATCTCTAGCTATCTTAATCTTTTTATTTAATATAACGATATAAGACTCGAGGCGGTATATAAGTAAGAATAAATAAGTAGGGAGGCTAAGAGCAGTCTTATATAGTCTACTATAAAGGAAATAAAAAGATAAGGAAGGAAGAAGAAGAGAGATAGAGTATAAGGCACCTTATATATATATGCCGGTACTAGTCCGATACTATACCGAGTCGGACACTAGTTCTGCCGGGATACCTATGAACTTAGGCCCTGGTATCTATCCTTCTTCTCATATGACCTTCAGGTGAGCTGTCGTCATAATAGTTACCGATTCTAAGTCTTTATACGACTACGTAGTACGACTTAATATTATAAGAGAGAAGAGATTAATAATTAATCTTATATATCTACGTTAGGCGTACGAAAGAAAGGAGATATCAGAGGTAATTTAGGTAGCAGGGCTAGATAACCCTACGGATGCGATAACTAAGATAAATTATAACAGAGCTCTAAAGGAGCTATTATATATAAATTAATTAGTTATTAAGCCTATGGAATAGGTAGATAGAGGGAATTTGGATAACTTAAAGCTAGAAGAGAGCCTATAAGGCGTTTAGTTCAGTTATCTTTCAAGCAGAATCTTTAGACTTAATCACGTGGAAACCTATATACTATATAATACTTCTGCACGAGTAGTACTATAGTACTACTCTTGCTAGAAGGCAAAAAGCGTTACTTTCATACGGAGAAGTAGATAGTTTAGAGCTACTTTAAAGTACTCCTAGTGTTAGTCTATAGTTACGTGTTAGTCGAGTATCTGCACCGGGGTTTAGCCGGCCAGATATATCTCCCTCTCGGAGTCTCGACTACCTAGGGAGGATAGCTACGATACAACAGATAATACTACTACTATTATCACTGTACTTTGGCTCACGCAGACTACTTGATTGTACGTACTACGACAGAGTGATACCAACATCACCAGAGTTCACTCCGGCCGCATTGTAGCGTGCTATCAACAATGCTGATTCGAGCCAGATTCTGTATGGATATGAGGATCTCAAGCAAAATAAGAGGGTCTGTGAAGAGATACTCACATCGAGTTCTCAACGTGCCATCAATCAGCTCTAGGCTCCCGAGCATATAAGTCGTAGCCGAAATTGTGCGATGCATTTTGTAAAGTCCTGTAAGAATTTGGTAAGCCCGCTCATTACGTTTACGTGCTTGCGCGATGTTGCCTTCTTTCAAATCTAGCCACCCACTATATCTCTCTGCCCTATTTACTTCAGTGATTGCCCCCCAAAATTAGAAATGGATGGATTTACGTTGCAACGTAATATGTATCATCACCGAAGCGATTGAGGACATATCTCTTGCCTATTTCGACTTGCTCCTTCGAATCTCTGCCACGTCCCATCATGGCCTATAGTCAACCGAAATTCAAGTATCGTGTATGCAAAATCAATTCTTGTGCCTTTAGAGGTTTTTTCAAGTCGATCGCTAGAGCCCGAAAAAGCAAAATCTCTGCCTCTGGAAACCGAAGTTGAGACATAAGGGCCGTAGTAATGTTGTTGTAGACATTCGCGAGCTCTTCATGGTCTGCTGGAAGCGATGCAGTTCGAATTGTTTTGCATTCTTCAAAAAGCTGGATTGCTACAGTGTTATGGTCAGATCTGACTTCAATGGCCGCACTTTTGTTCAGAAGTGTGGCATATGTCAAAGATTTCTTGTCGTCGCAGGCTGCGTACGCAATTTTCAGCATTTGTTTGCATTCGACTGGAGTCCCGACTCATGGGGAAACCCTATGTAATCAATTTTAGGCTTTTATTATGGATGGAATCGCGGACCATCCACCTGCGGCAAGAATTTCTGCCAGTTCTGAGAATTCTCCTGGATAGTCGGATCGATAACTGAGCTCCTCGAAGATTTCCGAGATGACCCTTACATGTGAGATACACCTGTTGCAGGTGGTACTTGAATTTCGAAGAGACACGCCATTGATCAGCTTTGGAAATCCATCGTAGAGTAATTTGGCCTGCTGCGTGAACGCAATTCTTAATTCTGTCGCTGACATGGCGTTTTGCCATTCCTGTAATGTGACTCGATGAACAGACACTGTATTAGTCGCTGCATCCCTGCGGATCAGCATTGTGGTAATATGGGCATCCATTGATTCTTGAAATCTGTTAGATTGTTAGTGCGGCTCATTATAGTATCGCGCATCTCTATCTACTCCCAGGGATCCTTGCAAAAGCTCAGTGCCTCTGAGAATTCAGCAGTAGCAACAGCTGTCACTAGATCCATTGGAAATAGCGTCTGGGGCAGAGAGACAAAAAATGCTAAAAAGCCTCGCAGCATCCGGAAGCAATGACTGGAATGCGACAATCCAGGCAGTTTTCAGGTTGTATTTGTAGAAAGGCCTCAGGTCCGAATCCAACTTCGCATGAAACTTAGATCTATGCCGTTCGTAGAATGGCAAGAACTCAGTGAATCTCATGCCATTCCGGCGGACTTGCATTGCGGTGATGATCAATGCTAGCGCAAGGCCACCCAGCTTCGTAGAGAGGTTTTCTGCGAGGGGCAGTTCTTCCGGTAAGTAGTCGAAACGACCAACCGTTTTCAAAATCAATTCTGAGCCCTCCTCCTTCGTAAAACAAGGTACTTCAAGCGAGTAAAGTCTCGGATCAATGACTTCAAGCCTACTGGTTATTAATACAGAGCCATAGTCTCCTATGGGCCAGCGATCCTTTATAATCGACATATCTTCTGCGTTGTCGAATATAAGAAGCCAGGGAGATTCTTTAACGGTTAGTAAAACATGTTTCTATCAAGTTCGTGTTTGATAGCTCGGATATCTACTTACCAATGGCTTGAAGCCAGCTTGTGACCAGAAATACGTTAGTGGTGCTGTCATCACGCACGGCTCCTGGCAGCGAGGGTGCTGGTGCAGCGTCCGTGAAACTGTTCTTCAAGTCTATTGGCATTCCACTATTGATCCAAATTACAGCTGTTTTTCCTGCTGCCTGTTTTTCGTATGCATAAGCCAAGGCGATCTGTGACTTCCCAATACCTCCTGTACCCCAGGCGACAAGTGAGCGATGCCTAACGTCATTGATGTCGTGGTCGAGAATTGAGCGTAGCGTCGCCATCTCAAATTCTCGTCCATAGAAGGAGCTAACATCAAAGAAAGGCAGTTTCGCAACTGCTGTTGAAAGCTGAGCTGAAGTGGCTTCGACTTGGGGCTCAGGGCCTATTCCTATTATTTGGATGTCTCGTACAAGCTCTATTTGAGACTGAGAGTGCAATACCGCAGCTTCATTTGGCCTCTATAACTTAGCCCGGGTGATCGACAGGAGAGCTCTTTCTTTGATTCGCGTCAAGCGTTTTGAAATTCGGGACAACGTTTCTTCGAAATCCTTTGCCACTCCTCGTGGCCATGCTAACAAGGCCAGATTTTCTATTGGCCAGAGCCCTATCAGAGTAATCAATTTCAAGAATGAAGCAACATGCTTACCCAAGGTATGATTTCTGAGGAATGAAATTGTGCGTGCGCAGAATAATAGCACATCAACAAAGAGGTCGGTCAAAGATTGTTTCATGTATGGGCTCGGCATTGTGGTGGATTCATAATCGGACAGAAGTTCTAGATTGTGGCTCAAGTCCTCTGAAAGGCCTATTAGATTAGAGAGTATTGCTTCTGATCTGGTGGCAACCTTAGCTTCGAGGTTAGCTAGACGTTTTTCCGTCTCATTGGATCATGATCACAAACCGTTATCAACAAATTGAGTGAGCCCCAAATCATACCCATCTTGACGAGTTTCGAGCCGCGAGAAAGTGCGTATATTTGGAAAAGCTGCCGCAGTGGCTCCAGTAATCGGGCCATCCGATGAATGAGACTCGGTATTGTCCGCACTGTGTACTTTGCACAAAGCTCGTTGAGCTGGGCTAGGAGCTCCTCGCAGTTTTCCATCTCACAGATTGTTTCGTAATTAGCCTCGCCCAGGATATCTTCTCAGTTTCGCAAAGCTTCTTCGAACTTTGCTTACAGTAATTTATCCTGGAAGCAGAAAAGAGCGGTTAATCAGCGCTCATCTGAAGCAATTTGGCTAAGGTTCAGGTGAGATAGACAGATTGGGCAAGCTAGCTCGTATACTTACGAAAGGTTTGCTCCTCCGGAGCTTAAGTCTACCTCTGAGGCTGGTGGCATCTGAACGCCACTTGCTGAGTCGTTGGATGTGAAAGACATACTCGCCTTCAAAATTGTGATGTGATAGAAGAAGGAACTACACAAAATTACCAGCGTACTTATGAGTAGTAGCAGAAAAGCAAGTGCGAGTGTGAGTGAGATACGATGATCATGGACAGCCAGCTGACTTCCCAAAACGCGTGGTAACCCGACACAAGCCTCAATCAGTCGTTCAACAGCTGCAAGATACATGTCCTTATGAGCTGGCAATTTTGTGCAGATGGCTGCCTGATTGAAACTGAATTATATGTATATATCTGCATGTACATAGGACTGTGCATGAATACCTGATATTTGCAGGGCAGGCATGTGAATCGATTTGGGCGCAGCCAGTCAAGTCGTGTCTGTCTTGCATACATAGAGGACGTGGAGGGCAGCAGGGCAGTCAAAACAGATGTTTCTATACACACATAAGCCGAAGAGAACAATTCATGCATCACGCATAACGCATCAGACTTCACAATATAGCACTACACCTAGAACATCACCATCCCCCTCTATTCACCTCTTCGAGTTGAGTACATCTTCCCACACCAAGCAGTTATACCTCAGCCTACATAGGTAGGTATACAATACACAATTCAAGGAATTCGTCTTCCCACGATTTATACACATGCATTGGAAAAGTCGGTGGGCGATCTTTAGTATCATCTCACTTTCGCTGCCCGTAGTATTCTGGAAAATGGCTGTTCGTCGTGAAGCGCGTACGTTCTTTCTTCCGGGCATTCGCTCTGACAATCAATTCGAATGTGAAGAACTAATTCTTCCACAGATAGGCTCGCATCCGAAATTCCTAGCTTGATTAATCTCAACATCGCAACGGCCTCTACATTGCTCGAGGGACGGAAAACAACCGCTGTCGCGCTTGTGCAGGCGCACCTCACGCGAATTGCTGAGGTCAATGGATACTTTAATGCTGTTCTGGAGACAAACCCTGACGCAATCGCTATCGCAAAGGCTCTAGACGACGAGCAGGCTCTGAGTGGCAGGAGGAGGTAAAACCCAATCCGAGTGCTCTACATGATGCTTGTAACTAAGACTTGAACAGTCCAATCCATGGAATTCCGATTCTTACAAAGGACAATTTGGTGACACTTGATTCAATGGAAGCGGCCGCTGGATCCACAATACTTCTAGGAGCAAAACTGGGCGTGGAGTCTGGAGTGGCGAGAAAATTGAGAGCTGCCAGTGCCATAATCCTGGGAAAATCCAACCTGTCCAAATTTAGTGGCCTGCGAACTCCCAAAGGAATCAGCGGATGGAGCCCTCGTGGCGGTCTTACAATGGGAGCTTACTGCGAGAACATGAAGACGAGCGGTAGTAGTAGTGGGTCATCTGTTGCGACTGCACTTGGCTTGGCTGTGGTTTCGTTTGGCACTGAAGTACGTTTATGACCATGAAGATGCGCTATATAGCCACCATGACCAAGACTAATTGTGTTCTGAAAAACAGACGGATGGAAGCATCACTTCTCCTGCTGGTCGAGAAGCAGTCATTGGATTCAAACCGACGGTCGGACTTGTTCCCATGGAGGGAGCAATTCCAGTCTCTGTTACGCAAGACTCTGCCGGCCCAATCGCCAAAGCTGTTAAAGACGCGGCCTATGTCTTGAATGCTATCGTAGAACCTTCTGATTCGTTTCCCGCGGTGGATTATCTCTTATCTTGTGTGTCGATGGATCTTAGTGGTCTACGAATCGGCGTTCCCACTGCAAGCATCCCGACCACAGATCAAGTAGTGTCCGCCGGATTTTTCAGCAGCTCTCCGCACACTGACTGATGCGGGAGCGACTATAATAGATAACGCAAACTTTGAAGGCACCGACGAGTTTGATAAGATGAGCGGGGACGACAAGCTCTATGCGATGGCGGGGAGTGTCAAGCGTGATATCAGTTTCTACGCAAGCACACTGGTCCAGAATCCGCGCAACATTTCTAGACTGCACAACATCATGGAGCTTTGCAAGAAAGATGTCGCAGAATACTACCCTACTCGGGACACGAGAGATTGGGAATTGGCAATGAGTGTCGGCCTTAGATGGCAAGAAGTACAAAGAATCACTTGAGAAGAACAAGTACTTTTCAGGTCAAGGCGGCATGCTGGGTACATCGGAGAAGTAAAACCTCGACGTGATTGTAGCACCGTCTATGTTAGAACCTGCTGTGTCCTTTGCGGCTCGTGGTGGGCTTCCGCTCGTTGTTATGCCTCTTGGAAGCTATCCGCAAGGGACAAAGCTCAAAATGTATGACAACGGACCTTTCACCACAGTTGACATCGGACCTAACATTACGTAAGTGCTCACACATACCTTTTGTACCCAGCTGACTCTATCTCTCTCTACTACGCACCTTAATTCAGGTTCTGCTAAAGGCCGTGCACTTCGAGAGTATTACTGCTTTCTTATTATCTTACTTATTACTTTCGTCTTCTCTTCTAACTATAGATCTTAATAGTCCCTCGAATATTATAAATACTAGGAAACGTGTATTATAATTAACTCTGACCTAAGTATAAAAGCTAGCGCCCTCTGTTCGTATAAAGTTTTATTCTTAATATCTACCCCGAAGCTGATACTATCTCTCTCTCTGTTAAACCGCCAAAAACGGAGTTGGCAGGTTTCAAGAATATCAGTCCGGGTCACTCCAAGGTATGAGGTAATTCAGATAAGGAATGAGCTACCCACAATGGAAGGGATCGAGATGTGTGGCTTAGATTCGCGTTTTAGATATCATGCAGCGTATTATGCTGAGTGCTGCTTCCAGCCGTGTGCATTAATCTTTCCAATCCTAATTTGAGTTGTATTCGTTCCCCATAACGGTTCGCTGAATCAATGCTTTGTCAGGTCCAGGAATTGTCATACCGCCCCAGGTGTGTTTGTCAGCTATCATTCTTGGAAACGTGTAACATGCGCAGAACCTTGGTCAAAACTACACAGAAAAACGCGTTGCCGGTGGGATGATAGTGATAGGATAGTCATAATCCTTGCCAGAAGCCACCATTAGGTCGCTCAGCCACGCAGTAAGTATCATCCTAACACTCCTGTGGCACCGGGACATGGCGGTGCAGCATTCAGCAATAACCAAAAATGCTCAACTCATGCAAGCCATGGAACAGAAAAATTTCACGTGCCCAGCGATATGTCGCAAGCATCATTTGCATGATCATCCAACTTCAATCATGGAGCACATGCTACATGGTACCAAAACTGGGCACTCAATATCGACAAGATTAAGTTGCAGCTTGGTGCAGCGTATCTCGTAGGCAGAGGAGGCTGTAATTCTATGGAGGATAATAAGACACCGTGAGGCTCTGTTCCTTGAATATCGTATTTTTATATGTGAAGATTCCCGTAGACTCTAGTTTGCTCCGCTTAACAGACTTTCATAGGTAGATTTGCCATACGTCAAGACTATAACCATAACTCATATCGACTGTACGAGATTAGTGAGCCCAAACCAGCCCGATCCATTCCCAACATGACAAAATGTATTCCAGTTCTGATAAGACTTTAGAGATTTTGCAATGCCTTCAGACGCACAAGAACCCAAGAAAACCACGTCTCTCGGACAAGCTATCGAGGAGTAGACGCGTGGTCAAGAGAGCAAGAGCTAGCCATAGAAGCAATTATTTACTATACCTGCACTAGGATTTAGCAAGGAGATCGGCGTAGACGCCGATGACCCTAGAAGCGAAAACTCCTCTATCCGGCTACAGAAAGAGTTCTGTAAAATGTATCTTAGCTCTTAGAGGCTGAGTCGCATTTGTAATATATAATATCGTTCTCTCTTTACACAAAACACTGATCGTGCGCTAGCTATTGTCTCCAGTCGGAAGGACTTGATATCACTGGTTTGCGAAGTCGGTTATAAATAAGAGTACAAAGCGAGATTTTTGATTTCATGACATAAATTTTGTCTTGATCTCAATCAATTTAGTAGAAGGCGAAGGATGATTAACAATCATTTCAGAATTCTCACTTGCGATGTAGTGCCAGAAGAGGGGGAAATCACACTCATTTCTGTAGAAATTAATATAGCAATCCATGATCACGTACAAGAGACTGTCTTTTTATGTCTGTCACCGCTCAAGATCTGATCCTCGATCGACTTCTACTTGCAGACACAATTTAAAGATTCACCACTGCTCTATCACTTCCGTGTGAAGATGATTGCTCTCAATTCTACACTGTCGCGCATGGGCAAGTGTACTGCTTCTGTTAGATCTTGAAAGGCGACATGAGCGCATCTGGAAATCCAATAATCAGCATGCTACTTGGCCATTCATAGAGATGCAAAGGCTCAAGGATTGTAAGAAGAATCATTACAATCACAGTTATCTCGAGGCAGGGTGTTGAGTTGTTGAATTCTCCCTGCACCAGACCACGTGAGGCTCGAGGAAATTAGAGAGCCGAATCATAACAAATAAGCGAGTCTTTTTCGGAAGCTAGTGAGAGCTATTTCCGTGATTGAGAAATCATACATCAGTGTAATGTGCACGCTGATGAAGAGTCTCAGCTGTCCAAACAAGTAGAAGCCGGAATCGATTTACTTGTGTACTGAACGCCATATCTTCGACCCAATATTAGCACTTGCGCTCTAATCAAGTCTTCTCCTCGTCAAGAACAAACAGAACCTTCTTCTGAGCCAGCGTCTCCCCGACGACCAAAATGCTTTTCTCCTCTTCGGCAGATTTGAAATAAAGCACCTGATCAAACACCTCCGCTTTCTCCAGATCCAACCTAGCAGGTACCTCACCCCTCTTCCTCGCCTCTTCGTTAATCACCATCTGCTTCCTCCTATCCTCCTCCACAATGCTCTCGATCCAGCCATCCACATATCCAGCATCCCACTTGAATCCCGCGATCTGACCTCCCACAACCACACAAACCAAGCACCACTCGACCCACTTCCCCTCACACTCATGAAATCCGCAAAGCCCTCCAACACCCTTACCCTTTCGATCCCCAATCAAGGTAATCAGATCCGTCACCGCCCTCTGCACATGCTGCAAAACCCATGACCCAGAAATGAGCACCCAGGATCTCTTCTTAGGCCAAGTACGATGATGACATATCTTTAGAAAAACACCTAGGAAGAGAGGGAAGAGAAGAGGGACGAATGGGGAGATGAGAAGAGCGAGGAAACGCGCGAATGGGGTTAAGTAGGGGATGGTGAAAATGTCGAGGGCGAGGAGAGCAAGGAGAACGATGACGCCGAGGAAAGTGAGGATTGTGAGGATCACGATGATCGTTGACAGTATGTTAGATTTGGCTTTCGGTTTGTGCGTGTCGAGGACGATGTCTAGAGATGTGATGGGGATTGTGGTTTCCATGGCTGTGAGGGTGGTGATATGCTCAACGGCTGTTTCCTATCGAGGATTGCTTGAGGAATGTTTAGTAATTCCCCAGATACTAAAAATGATGGGTTGTCTACAAGTTAAGGACTTGGAAGTTTTATGAAGTTGAACAGAAACACTCAGAGGTTGAAGTGACGGGAGCCAAGGCTTTATGGGGGCACTGGCCGCTGGCTTAGGGGGCTTTGCGGCGCAGTCGACAAGCACAGCAGGCGTTATGGACGGCTGATCTGTAGGGCTCTACAGGCTTCTCAGGTCGCAGTCCAGCGAGGCTAGGAAAACCACGCCGCATCTCACGTACTACACGTATACACGCCGCGATCTCCCATCCTAGGCATTTCGTAGGGCTAACTCGATAGCATGTGCAATTGAACAAACAAACCACCCAAAAGGTATCTCCTGTCACACTGATTTGGAAAAAAGAAAAATACAATAAAAGAGCTCTTACAATGTCTAGCGATATTTTCATACTGATAATATGAACTGGCTCTGCTCAGCCTACCTGAGGCAAACATATAGGTAGGAAAGAGCCTAGCTGCAAACCCTTATCCTCTGCGAGTCATGCCTGGCCAACACCGAAAATCTCAACCTAATACTAATACGAACTATTTCATCAGTGGAATAGTAATCAAGCCACTACATGAAAACCGACATCTTGAAGCAAGTGGGATTCACGATATGGTGAGATTCGTGTACCCGCGTCCACTTTAAGATCAGTTCACCAGCCCAGCCAGCCGGCCACATTTCCGATCCGGATCCAAGTCGTTCGCAAAGACCTATTCTTCCGTTCCAAGATAGTACACGACGAAGACGCTGTGAGATTAGCTGTCTTGATGATCGGGTCATAGAGCGCGACGACGTACTGTATTTTAGCCTAGAGATAAATGTTATTCACTCACGTTAGTCAGGGTGCCTGTCTTGAGTGACGAGATGAAGATATAAGGTTTATGGGGTTGGGTACTGCAAGAAGAGGTATATACTTACCTTGAGATGTTAGGTATAGTAAATAAGAGTTTGTTGGACTTCTCACTATCCTGGTCTAGTCTGTTCTCTTAGGCGGTTTGGTATTCATCATTTTCGATCTTTCACATCACTATATTGCTCTCTATACTCTCGGGACCTTACTGTTATCCTAGTGCCTGCGTTCCTATCAATCAGGTAATTGGAAGTGTAGCTGCGCCAAGAGATCTAGTCTCGAAATATAATTAAATTTCCTTCTTGGACATATCGGGATCTAAATTCTTAAATAACAGGATACACATACCGGGTCCACGACACCAGCATACGGCCTGACTATTAAGACGCGCCACCCGTGGAAAAGGAAGCGCCCCGATCAAGTCAAAGGCAATATAGCTCAGAGATCCATAGTTAAGATATCATCCTAACAACCCTGGGGCCCAGAACCATCACTTACAAGTGCGGTCCCGTAGGAAAAACAGTCAAGTCGTAAACCCCTCCATACGCCTTCCCAACCGCTCTTTTCCACGCCTCCCTCTCATAAACCCTCTTCAACCACGCATCCAGCTCCGGGAAGTCCTTCTCCAGATCCGCACTCTGTCTCTGCTTAATACTAGTCAACCCAAACTCCAGCATGACATCCGCGCGTCCCGGACGTTCACCCATAAAGAACCCGCCTTTCGGCCCCTCCTTGAGCTCTCTAGTCAGAGCTGTCAAGACGTTGTGAATTTCCGGACCGTCGAAGTTCTTCCCGCCTGGTCCGGTTCCATTCCGCAGCATCCCGAAATCAAGCAATAGCAACGTGAATGTTGCACGAGATAAACTTGTGTTCGCGAGACTGCATAACGTCTCGTCCCGAACCCAATCCCCATTCTTCAACCCGAATTTGTCGTCTGTGTCGAAGGTGCGGATGAGGTATGTGGCGATGGCGGATGATTCGCATATGATCCTAGATCCGTCCGCAGGGCCGGTGACTAGTGTAGGCGCCTTTCCGTGGCCTATGGAGGTCAGGGAGAGAGGGGAGCGAAAAGGCGCGGTTGGGTGGTTGGGAGGGTTGCGAGTGTGGATTTCGAGATTGTAGGGGATGGAAAGTTCTTCAAGGAGCCAGAGGATGCGTAGGGATTGTGAGTTCTGTGCAGAATTTATTAATATTTATTAGGAGAGAAGGCGGAAAGGAGGGGTAAACACGTACATCGAGGTGATGGAGGGTTGGGGTATTGTCTGCCATTTTGAAGAAAGTGTTAATCAATTGCTTGATTACCCGACAATGGTCATAAAGTTGATTAAGAGGTTGAGAACGAGAGAAAATAAGAGACCGATGATAGTGATAGGGAAACACTTTCACTCGGCAGGTATTCAGCTTTATACCTCGTAGTGAGGGGATCTCCATCTACCGGCACCAGCGCCAGCGCCATGACAGTGTTCCCTTCTACTCAATCGATTCTCTACCACTCATATTCAAGAAATGGACGCCGAGGTCTGCAGTTAAGAAAACCCCTCATTCCAGCGGAGACCTACAAGATTGTACAGTGCGGCGTAGTCAAAAATTTCATGACGAAGTCCGATCCATGTCCGAGGTTGGTAACTTGTACTCGCCAAAGTGTTATTGGATAATCGAAAGCGAGCTTATGCCAAGATATACCCGAACGGGCTTACTTATAATCCGAAAGCTGAGGCAAAAATCGCTTTCTTTGGGTATCACATCGAGCTCAGCAAGGAAGTTACATTACAGCGCGGACTCTTCAAATCCCAGTGCCACATCTTTTGCAACTTTCTTTTCGGTCTCATCGGTCTTGAGATTTTATTCGATGTTTATCTTCCGTTCATGTGTATCGTTAGAGCCTTATGAATAACTCGAATAGTAAGATGGTAAAGAACCTATAGTACTATAGGGACCTTTAGACAAAGCAATAGTAGAATCGCATTACCTGAGGTAGATTTATTTCTCCAGGTCTATGGCAAATGATTTCCTTGCTGTATTTCATGGTTCTCAGGCATTGATTGAAGCAAACGGACCCGGATTCTGAAATTTTGATGCCTAAGTTGCTGCCACTCATAGCAGCAAGATGGTTGGGTCCGTGGCCATTTGTGGCAATAGAAGCTGCACCTGCTAGAACATTGGATTCATCTCGTGGAGCATCTTGTACTACGCATGAACATGAACCAAAGGTAGCAATAGAAGATCTCGGAGGCAGTTGTAGCAAATTCTCATAAATCTTCATTTTCTACAAACCCTCGCACGTGAACGCGAGTTACTATCGCAGAAAAGATATCCAGATACATACAATCCAACTTCGAAACGCCGGCCTATCCTAAAATGCATCAAATCGTCTCTTAAGACTCCCAGCGTCGATACATCCACCTAGTTTAAAGGCTTTTCCAAAGGTACTTGCTTCCTGTCTCCAGCGGCATTTGCCATCAACATACTCGAGTCTGGAGCATACTTCTTCGACAACAACTTTACATCGTACTCGACATCCAGCTTGGCACCCTTTGGATCATCCTTTGCCGCTGGCTTGAAGTCAAGCAGTAAATCATCCTTCACAGCACAGACAGTATCGGTCTCCAACCACGGATCATCATTGGGGTATAATTGCGCCGTGACACCAACGTAGTCATCGTGCGTAACCATCATATGGATATGTGCTGGTCGGTTCGCATGTCTCCCCATTATCTTCAGTAAATCGCCCGAGGGCCCAGATGTATCAATCGCGTATTCCGTAGGCTTCAAGCAGTAAAAGTGAAATCTGCCATCTTTGTCCGTGCGGAACTTTCCTCGTAGATTATGACGACTCTGGTTCTCGGGGTCGAAGACGTCGTATTTGCCGTTTGTGGAAGCTTGCCACATATCGAAAACAGCGTTCGGGATGCCCTTGTCGGTCTCTGCATCCTTCACGACACCGTGGAAGAAGGTCAATTCACCATTCGATGGCATATCTTGCACGACCGAAGCGCCGAGATCGCGGAAAGGGGTTTCAGGGGACCAGAAAGGTCCGAGGATTGCAGAGGAGGTGGGGGAGAGGCCTTGTTCGGTGACGATCTTGTGGTTGATTTCATCGACGAGACTATACAAACGCAACAGATAGTATAGAATTCCTGCAAAGCCGGTGGAGTGTCTTCGGGAAAAGATGGTACATACGATTCAATACCGAAAATATCACACACCCTCCACGCCTCATTGCGGTTCTTTTTATATGCCTGCCCGATCGAGTTCACGAAGTTGACGCCCATCACCCATTCCTCCTGGGTGAGTTCTACTTCGCGGCAGAAATCGTGCATGTGCTTGATGAGGGAGCTGAGGATTTCGCGGTCTCTGGGTTTTGTCTCGGGGGCCATCAATTCGATGACATGGCGTGTAAAGTCGGGGTCGAATCTGTCGCTCTTCTTGCTGCTGGGCCCATGGGTTCCATTGGTACCGTTGGTACTGTGCGTACCGTTTGTACCGTTGACACCGTTTGTTGCCATTGTGGTTGTGATTATCCGGAGATAGGAGTTGAAATCGCGTGCAGTATGTGGTTGTCCGGTCGTGATCGAGAGTATGACGCGGTGGGATTATGATAATATGGAAGATGAAAAGAAGTGTACAGGTGTAGAGGGTGGGTAAGGGGGGGCACAGGTCGATAGAAATAGATGATAAGTAATTGAAAAACCTACCTACCATCTGAATCGCGCAGACTCTATATACCTGTCTTTCAGGAAACTCTCTCATTGCGGCTCCTGAGCACGGCGAGCGGGCACGAATAAAACGATCCTTCTGACACTTTTCGCAATCTACGGTTGAGCAATGCGGCACTCTTGTATGGGTCTGGAGGGGTCGGAGGGGTTGCTATTGGCAAAAAGAAGAGCCGTGGTCCTTGGATTAGAAATGCGGGGAAGACGTCTGGTGTGTCGGCGTCTGGGGCTGGCACTTGAGTCAAGGCCGGGTGAATCTTTTGCCGCTGAGAAGATTACCCACCATTGTTGCAATTAAAGCAACATCAATTGTTGTCGCCGATTTCACGGCGTAGAATCAAATGATTTCTACCCAAGACTTCAGATATTTGACGATTGTTTGATGCACTGGATCAAGGTTGACACGACAAAGATAAATAGAACTCAACAGCCATATTCGTAGCTAAACAAGAGATCGAACCAAATATTGACACAAGCGTGGTAGCATTTGGAGGCTTGATGACATCAGGTAAACGGTAGCCGATATTCTTGCGCGATCGTGCAAGTACGAGAGTACCATCAAATCTAAATATGTTGACACTTTCTTTCACGATATACTTTCGTGGTCACGTGGGGAGTAACTTGTTTATACAGTTATCACAGCTCGCCTTCGTACAACGTGACTTTCAAATACAAAGCGATGGCTACAGGGATCCTGTATCTACCACCGCTCAACTTGATTTGTTGCTAAACATCGAAATCCAGAGCCTTGTGGCATAATCCAAAAAGAGCTAAAGTTTCTGATGACCCACCTGAGATATACAAGCAGCGCCAGCAGCAGAGCTGTCACTGTCAAAGCCACCAAGACCAACAAGGGAATGGAAGTTGACAGTTAACGTCAAGTAGTGAACAAAACAAGTTCATCCAAGAAACAATATCGATTTATCCGATTCTACTGATTACTCTTTGATTATAAGGAAGAAGTCGAATGGTATGAAATTCGCTTAAACTTCCTATCAGACCCTCCTTTATCACCTGTAGCTTATAGCTACATGATTAATTCCCGACGCAGGGGCATACGTCGTTATGAGAGGAGACAGATCAGATCTTAGTAATCGAATGAAGCATCCAATAATATATTAGGTAACTGAGCCTCTGCTAGAATTCGTTAACTTTTGAAGTGTTTGCTCCCAAGGTTTTGTGCGAAACGGGGGTCTTATGCCGTGTCTCTAGCATTGTGTACATCCTACACCACCACAACCACAACCACAAAACTCCTATAGCCTCAAAACCAGGTATCCACGGCTTCTCCCAGCATCCTCACAAGCCATCATCCAAAGGCGACAACCCTTGCGGAGTCCCAATCCTCTTCTCAAAAAAAGAACCTCAACCTCTCGACCGCCGCCCGATCCGCCATCCACTCAGAGAACTTCGTCGGATCCGTCCCCGGCATATCCATGATCATCGGGTATCCTTTAGGCGGTGCCATATCGTTCCTAACAGACCAGGTATTGTTCTGACGTTGCGCGCTGAGATAGAAATTCTGCAGCAGCTTGGCGCTGTTGGGATGCGGTGGGTTCTTGAGGATTGCGCCAGTTTGGGGCCAGCTGACGAATTGCCCTTGGATAGGGTATGAGATGTTCAACCCCGAGCCGGGGGAGATAGCAGCGGATCCGCCGAATGTTGCGGTGTATGTGCGGTTGGAGGAGCTGATGAGGTTGCCTGGTGTGGAGGAGCCGCGGACCCAGCGTGGATTCTGTTGGAGAAGATCAGGTTAGCCACTGCCTTGGTACTGTAGAAGTTGTGATAATTGTCAGGAGACTTTAATATTCCTGTCTACGAGACTTCGAAGCTAGGATTCTACGAACTGGTCATTCTAGAAAGGAATGAGGAGACTGACCTGGGTAAGAAGGGCCTCGAACCAACCATAACCGTACTGATTCATGCTGGTGACAAGATCAGTTTATCATTCTTAGATGGTTGGCGTCCGTCTTACATGAGAGCAAACTGATACAGAATCGCATCATCGTCATTAGGGTAAGTGAGCACCAACTTGTCCTTAAACTCCGGCTTAAGGAAGTCAGTGTACTCGACTGGGGGAGAGGATTTGAGATACGCTGGAGCGAAGGTGTTCGACCATGTGTAGATAGCCACTGCAGTGTAGAAGCCGTTTACATCCTTGAAGTCGTTGATTACCTCTACATTTTGCTAGCTGACGAAACGAACTGGTCACCTGGTAAGGATAACTGCTTACGGTCAAAGCCTTGGGGCTTATATGGTAATAGCGCGCCTTGAATCTTCCTAAAAAGGTTATTAACATGTTTTTCTCCCCCTTTGTATCAAGGAATGCAGATTGAAAAGCGTTTGAGTATGAATTCGTTCGAGAATGACGCCAGCCTACGGACGATACAGATTGGATACATATCTTGTCAAAAAAGGGCAAGGCAAGGATGGAAAGCCTGGGAAGTAAAAGCACGAGAGAACATACCATCCGGGGAAATCGTTCAAGGTCTGCAAGACGATATTATCAACGATCACACTATCCGTAGCGATCTGTTGATCCAAGCTGCCATCGTGATACTTGCTCACATCAACCGTGACATTCAAAGTCATGCCAGGAAAACGGGATTCAAAGGCGGTCTTCAAGCCGTCCTGTTTGTTCTTCTCGTCACCTCCAGCCCATAGAGTAACAAGTCCTCCTTCTTTCAAGGCAGCTTCGTGTAGCTCATCGAGCGAGCGAGTTTCAACCTCAACGAAGGAGTTGAATCCTAGCTGAGGGTCGAATGCCGTGATGAGTGAAGCGACGGTTGCGGCAACTGACAAGATCCGGAAGAGAGACATGGACGGCAGACCTGAGTAAGGACACACTGACAAACTGACTGACTGACTGACTGAATGACTGGTGGTGAAGTTAATTTCCTCCTCAAGCCTTGAGTTTTATATAGTATTTGGTACACCGGGTACCACAGATTTAGCATTCTGTTCCCGGACCCCCCTTCGGCCTCCCACAGCCGCCATCCACCATCACGCCAGCCGTTATCAATTTCATGCAGGAACGGCCGATTGTTTGCCATGCATCCCCTTCTCCGGAAGGTCATTTTCTATCATCCCAATCTACGAACGTATGCCTTCCCGTCCCGAGGGATCTAAATCACAAAATATCCGACACAGTAGAATCAGCACCTGGACTCATTTCTTCATTCGCAAAGCGTTAAGACTCTGATGCTAAATATAAAGACACTCACTGAAAATGAATATCATGTACTTAGAATAGCAGCTATATGTGTTATACAGGTACACTACTTGTAAAGGAAGAAACGAGCCAGGAGTAATCAGGAGAGGGGGAGTAAAGTATTCACCACTAGTATGAAAGAACCTTGGCTTGGGATGTACGCAAAAGTAGTATCTCCGGAAAGGAGATACGTGGTACCAATAGATCTGCAGAAAATAGCCTTATAGACAGGAGATGGGAGCTTGACATGAGTCCGAGAGATCTGCGGACTGCATGGGGCAGGAAGTGATGTTTACTAAGCTGCACCCAAGCGAAACCGCTATGCAGACAGACCCACAGTAAACAGAGGCTCAGTCAATCGGCTCCCACAAAGAAAGGGGCTCGTGTGCATTGACAGCGGACCGGCCGAATGATAGATACAGGTTTTAATTCATCATGGCGTTTCTTCTCACTCATCACTTCATTCTTTGTCATGCTACCTCTGTCATTAATTTCTGTGATCCAATGGTCTACCTAGTAAGCATGCTACCACACTCCGCAAGCTTTCTGATTCCAAAGGTCAAGGATGATCTACGAAGATAACCTCTTGGCTCCTCGTAGCTCATAGCTGAGACAAGACATCAGTCATCAACCATATCCAACTGTACAGATTACCAACTCCGCGATGTTGTAGTATCGTTCGTTGCCTACCATTGAATCCAGGTCAAGAGACGCTTGTTGAAGGTGCAATTACGTAGTATATTATTAGTATCTACTAGAGGTCGGCAGCGAAGCATCCATCAATGCCTTCCACTCTCGAATAAGCCATGTTCCGTCTGGACAACTCAAGAATGTAATATCTAGCCTTCGGCCTTCCTGTTTAGAAGCCAATGGCCGATCGGCTGATCGTCGCTAAACGGGTCGATGCGAAAACTCCGGATGATACCATCACGCCAAGAAAAGGAAGGTAGCTCGAAGGGGGGTTGAGTGTGAGATGCGAATTATATGTTGAGTATTACTTCATCCATTCGATAGACTGCCAAAGGTCTCTGTACTTCAGGGCTCTCTGACGCATCATTGCAGCTGCTTTCCCGTGCCCTATTATGGAGACACATATTTCCAGACCATTGGATCACGGGAGCACGGCGCACCCCGAGGTAAAGATCTTTTAAAGACGCATCCAAAAGGTTTCCCTTCAAGGCTTCATGACCTAGAACGTACTAACGCCGTTCTGCCTTCTGATATCAATTTCCTTTATTTATTCCTCCCCGACAACGGTGTTAAGTGAGGTACAGAAGTAGTGCTAGCATTTTAGCGCAGAATCATCATCCTGTGTGAGTCTTTTCTAGCATGACACTCAAAATAATGGGGAAGAAGCGAGCTAGATGAGCTCAGTGAGTTGTATCTTCTAAGATATTACTTTACTCAAACTCGTCTATTTGATATGATGTTCCCTCGGTAGGGAACTTCACTCAGTCGTAGATTGCAATCTAAGGAGGTAAGTGGCCAGAATCTAACGCCGAAATGCTAGCACTCCATCCTTTATCTGACTCAATACGATAGATATGCCTACAAATACTTTGAAATCACCTACCCCAAAACCTATCCTCTTAGCTCTACTGTTTGCTTCCTCCGAGCAATAGCATCTGGCTAGTTCGAGCTGGAGGAGGATATCGTACTTTCTGACTTGTTTTGATGATGGACTTTCGCGGACCGTGATCCCTCTTACATGTCACTTCCGATCTCTCCTATTCTAGTCCTGTCTGTTGAAAGTCTGTCCTCGAACGAACACGTTATATTTGCCCCAAGTTTTCATCCCTGATCTTGTACGTCGCCATGATTGTGGAAGGGTTGCACAGTTTGGAAGCACTCAGGCCAGAAGATACATTGTATCCCAGGACTGAGCCCAGCTCTGCTCCTTCAACGAGGCAGAGAGTCTGTGTAAGCTTCAGAGGTTTTCAAAGGCTTTTTTCTAAAATGCAAATAGAGGTTTGATTCCCTCCGACCTCATGTAGAAACCACAGTTCTTCCAGCTCCGATTCCGAACAGCCTCAGATTGACTGTACGGCCCTGAGATGTCCACGCCCAGCACAGCACCCTACCATCAACCCCATGTATAAATCACGTGCTGCGTCCTCCAAGCTTCAAGATACACTAATCTTAACCTCCTACTTACAGACGCAGGCCCTTCTCCTCGTTCGTAAAAAATACCGAAATCCTGGCCTTCCGAGGGGGGAAACGAGGGCAAGTATACGAAAGGTTTCGGAAAGTTAGTCGTGCTCTTATTGGCCTTGAATTCTAATGCGCGCGCAGGTCCGTCGCTGTATTTTCGAGCGTTGCATCAACAGGTTCCTCTCCTCTAAAGCCTCTGTTTCAAGTCGCGCTCTCTCGTCTGCACTTCGAGACGTGCTACCTGAATGATAAAAATGACTCTCTCTCGCCTCCGGATATTTGATCGTCAAAGGCCGGCCATATTGGATGAGGTGATGGCTTCGAATGCCTTGAATAACTCGCTTCTGATATGCGTGTAGGCCACTAGAAAAGGAACGTATCTCGGATTAGAAAAGGTAGTGTGCAAGGATTATATGAGTATGACTTCAATTCAACGCGAATATCTTATATTTACAAAACACCCCCCTTTCCAACCTTTAATATCTGTACCCAGAAAGTGTTTTCCTAGCATCTCTCCACCTCCTCCTTCATCCCACCGGCACTATCATACTTTACTTCGGTCGGTGTCACGAGACCCTGACAAGGTGAACGTTCAAATTCCTCTCCTCAACCCTCCCGAAAAAGAGAATTCTTTTCACAACACCCATTTATTTCTATCCTCCGGATCCGGTTTTTTCTAGCGGCCTGTCACTTGGTTACTTACTTGTCTTCGTATCTCCTACCCAAGGAACATGAGCCGCGGCGCCCCTTTTGCAACGGTGTCTGGAGAGATCCTGCATTCCAGATGCAGCATACAATGTTAAGAACACATTCACAGGTGTGGAAGAATGAAAGAGGAGCCCGAATTTCTTTCTACAATACTGGTGAGATTATATTATCTTATCAACTGCCGAGATGCAGCTATGACGACAATTATATCCGAAAGTGCTGATAAAAAACGCAATGTGCATGGAGGAATGCTGTGCGAATAACAGAATTGATGCTGGGATTTACGAGAGAAGATGGCTGGTGGGGATGAGGAAAATACGTAAGATCCTTCATGAACTTATATGTAGAGCAGCTTCCTTGTAAAGATATTCCATATAGGACGTGTAGATGTCTGTATGTATGTATGTATGTATGTATGTATGTATGTATGTATGTATATATATGTACGTCCAATGAAGACTTCAAAGATCTCTGTTTTTCAAAGATCTCTGCAAGGAAACGAGGGGATTAAAATGAGTGAGTGAGTGAGTGAGTGAGTGATGATCTGAAATTTTTTTTTGGAGCATGGCATATTGCCAACATATACAAATATCTATCTTCATGTGTGCTACAACGTTACTCTCTCCGATAGATCCCGTACGTTTGAAACATCAGTCTGAGAAGAGCTTATAGAAAGACTCAATGAATGGAAACGTCGGAAATCGACTACATCTACCCCGATGCTAAGGCACTAAGTCTCTTTCCTCCTCGGATTTATGCAGGATTTAAACTCTCTCTCGCTCTTAAATGTGTTTCCTTGCGTTCTGTTATCCATAAGCCAATCCCGATACAATCTGAAGCCCATTTCCCCGTTCATCCTATGCTATACCCCAAGCCCAAATCCAATCAAATTCCAATGCCAATCTGTTCTGTATACCATTCTTAACTGTCGATATCTATCTCTCCCTCTTTCATCCTATCTAACCATGACCCCACAAAACCCCTCTAGCCCTCTCTCTAACCGCCACCCCGCCACCACCGCCACCACCACCACCATCTCCCATCCTATCCCTCAACCTCTCCCTCTCCCTCTTGATCCCCACACTACTCACACTATCACTCGGTGCCACGCTCGCCGCATATCCATACCCATTCCCGCTTCCAAGTCCCTCAAGCCCATCAAACCCAGAAACTACACTCCTGGGTAACGGGACTTGACGCGCACTCATCACCGTGCTTGGAGGGAGCGGTATCGATCTCGGTTCTCGGGCTGACACTGTAGAGGTTCTCCTTTCGCGATCTCGAGAGGAGACGTGGCTTTTCCGCTCTTGATCATCTCGCGCATCCGGTACATGACGCATTGTGCTTTTAGAGCGAGAAGATCCAGCTCGCGAGGCGGGAGGAGGCTGCGGGACGGCGGGCGGCTTGACGGTGCTTGCAGAGTGGTGGGAACGTGTAGAGTGGTATTCACTTGCTCGATCCTCATTTCCCTCCTTATCCCGTCCTCTCCTCCTCTCGAGACTAGACCCTGTGGCAGGAGCAGAGCCCGAACCTGATTTCCGCGACCGATGACTGACGTGACTTCCTCTATCTGGGCTACGAGTCTTATGGCTTGAAGCAGGTCGGATTGTAAGGACAGTGCGTTTCCCAGTATCGCTCCCTCCCTCTTTCTCCTTCCCGCTGCTCCTTCGAGATCGGGTGGAGACGTGACTCCCCTCTTCGATTCTCTTCAATTCCGGTCTGGCTGTCAGCGGTGGTGGTTCGGCAATAGTATACTGCACATATCTCGGTCTGCTATCCCTGTCCCTCTCCCGTTCACTCACATGACTCCTCGCGGGTATCGTCCTCGTCTCCATGACCCGTTCACGGTCTTCCATATGGATAGGTTCATGTGTGTATTGAGGCGCGGAGGACCTCCGGATGGTCGCTGATGCCGGAGGAGGGGATGCGGAGCGAGTCATTGCATAAGCGAACGCTGCACCAGCAGCAGCACCCAGCAAGGTCCCCATAATTGCCTTTCCACTCATGCCCCCGCCACTGTTGGATCCTGCTAGACGATCACGCTCAGCTTGGGAGATATTGTAGTGTTCTGTAGTAATCGTCTCTCTCCTCACGAGTGTCGGCATCTCCCTCTCTCTCGTCCTCCCAAACCCAGCCGGAGCAGTGTCAGCTCTCCTAAACGTGCCTGGCCCAGGCTGTGAAGGGGCTCGAGAACCAGAAATGGATCGAGCGACGTCTTCTTGCCATCTTAGGACACGTGTATCCTCCTTGTCATACCCATCACCCGCTGGCGCCATGGCCGATGGAGTGGTGCGAGGCACGGATGAGTGAGGGGAGTAAACAGCTTCAATGATATTTCCATCGAAGTCTCGCGTGACGGCCCGATCTTCTTCGTCTTCTTGCTTAAAGGTGTTTTCCCTTCCGCTTCGATCAATAATCAAAACCTGACTCTTGGAATGGAATGATTTGACCGAGGTCGGATTTGGGGCCGATAACGTGATGTGAGATAAGCGTGGATGGGCAGCTTGAGAGACGGTGAAGACAGTGATTGCGCGAGAGTTGAGGATATATCCGAAATGTAGACAAGCAGGAGACACTGGGTTCGCGGAAAGATATTGTAAGCCGAGGGGTTGAGTGAGGGATGCGTAAAAAGAGGCTGCTGAGGGGAGGTGGGAGACTTGAATTGATGGCGGGTCGCTCGCCATGGTGGAAAACGCAATAATCGGGCGAGGATGCAAACGAATAGATGGCGTTGAGGCTAGTGGCTGTGCGAAAAGTATCTTGGCAACAAATGCAATAATAGCAACTACGCCGGTCGTAAAAGTTGATTGATAGAGAAGCAATGTTTGAAGATCTTTGACAAGAAGGGTACAGTACAAGTGACTGACAATGTTGTAAGTCAGGACCAAGTAAGTCAATAGAGGAAGTATAGGATGAGCCAAAAGTCCCTTGCTCGCGATCTTATGTAGGCACCACACACACCCTCCTCCGTGCAGCTGACGACTAACATCAGACGAGGCGAGTCAAGCACTTGCAGATAGATAGCCACATGTACACAACGACCCAGGTACGTACTCACTCAATGAGATAAATGCGACAAGTGAGGTGAGGAAGCGAGAGAATGAAATAATGTTCTTCCGTACCGCTGAATACCGTACTTTAGTTCCCAGTCAATCTCACGCTACGGCCGCCTGCACGAGAGATCATGCTATGCACCTTCATGTATTTTCCACCAAATGCAGTGTAACACAACGACAAACGCCATTGACTCAATCCACAGTCAGGCACAAATGCATGTGGCAAGCCTCCTGTAGCACTGATTGCTTTCCTCTCCAGATGCCACGTTTCTCGAGCCACTTACAACTCATCTCCCGCTGAGGAGGCAGGTGCGCGTAGCTGCATGTGGACGATCGCCTCAAGTGCGCCATTGGATCTCAAGTCACACTGGCCGTCGAATAAGGTTGTGGCACTGCGGCCTTGTGTGATAAAATTTGTGGGGTGTGTCAATAATGTGGAGAAGTGGAAAATGATATTTGGCGATGAGAACTCTGAGGTTTCAATCAGTAGTACGGAACGAGCTGGGTTGGTTAACAGTACAATCGTAACTGAGAAAGGAGATATGATATCTTCTTGGATCATGTCCACGTCAGGAATGTCAAGGCGAGGAGAAGGCTATGGGGGGTCTTGAAGATCCAGTTTGTATTGTATCCTTCCATCGACTCCTAGCCACCTAGGCCCGATCAGAAGCCTGCTATACACAAGGTTCTAGGAGCCCGGCAAGTGATAGACAAAAGCCACCAAAACCCAGCCACACATGCTCAAACGGTTGTGCTAGATCACCGTTGGAAAATCTAGCAGAGCTCAACATCCAGCAAAGCGATACCTCGCGATGGGGACCCCAGAAGATACTAAGCCCCCGGAGTCAAAAAGACAAAAGAGATGTAGACCAAGTTGAGTTGGTCTACGAAGACGACTTTTAATGAAGCGTCTTGGATCTGACGTTGAAAGCCTGATCTTTTGTGTTGTAAAAAGAACGACTGAGCACCACAGACACCCAAGCCCGGCGACCCAAGGCAGAACAAACGATGTTAGGATCATTATTGTGCCGTAGGTCCCGCTTTCACCTTTGAAATCGAACAATCTCCCTGCTTTGCTCCACCCAAAACGAATGTTGACCGCCATTGTCGCTGGCTATCGAGTGATTCGATGGGCGTCGATTCCGTGTCCTACACTCGGAAAGGCTAGATGATGTCCCATACATCTTCGGCGGCGTGGCAGAATTTGCTGCAAGCCACACTGGCTGACAGACTGTAATTGCTAATAGAGATCTTCTCGTCCACAAATTGATCGGCGAAGTTGTCAGATCCCTTAGCCATGGCACCGACGAATACACATATGCTCTGATTGTCATCCAATTTCTCCACGTATTCCCGAACACGCACCAGTTCGGAATCGAAGCTTAATGTGACCTTTTTGCAGTTTGGTGGGAGGTGGTCGGAAATCGGATTGGCAATGACTTTCAATAGCTTTTCCTGAGAGTTGACAGATCGGATTGACAGACGGTGCAGAAGTTGGACCATGAGACCCGCGAATCGCTTGAATGTACGTGGAATACGGACTGTCGGGCTGACTTCGATGAGAACTCCCTTGGCGGTATGTATGTAGATCTGTAGCTGTCCGGCTTTATTGATAGGAGAGTCGAGGAGGGTAAGGAGGCACTAGAAAGAGAAGAGAGTCAGAAAGGCAACGACTGTGATGTTAAATCACGAGTCTGTTCGCACCTGATGTGTAATATCAGGTCGGGCATCACTGATATCGCGGTTCATCTTGCGCATGACACCAATATGCTCGTCGCTGTTCAAGAGCGAATACTTCTCCTCTCGCTGCGCACCCGGTCTGTTGCCACCGAAGCTGGATTTGTAGGTTTCGAGGGAGGCATTGGAGAGGACGACGATCAATCTGCGAGTGTCCTTGTCGGTCGCGGGGATCGGGACATGTTGCTCTGCGACGAGCTGAGGGAGTGCGGGGGGCGGGAGGGATTGTGTTCCTGACATTCCGAGATTAGCAACTGATTCCGTACGGTGCGTGAGAAGAGATGTGTTGAAAAGTGAATAATCGTTCAAGAGCTATTTGCGGATTGTGTATCAATATGCAATATATTGTTTTGATGAGGCTGACAGTTATCGGAGTGCAAAAGAAAGAAAAAGGGAAATGTAGGGAAGAGTGGTGGTGACAGCGCCAAATTGTTAGTTGCTGTGCGCGCCTGGCCCCAACTACGGCAGTCCAGCCTGAGGCTGACATCCAGCTAACCATCTCAGTAGGAAGCAGCATCTTCCGTTCTGGAGGCAGCCAGTGGTAGATTAAAGCCACGAACCACTGAGCAAACAGACAAATAAAGAAACAAACAGCAAACGGCAAGCAAGCAAGCAAACAACCAACCCCCTTTCCAACCAACCAAGTATCGTCGTATATTGCCGTGTATTACACTCACGACATATTAAGCAGCGGTTTCGACTTACTTCGGCGTTTCGACGAGCGACTCTCCGGGGAGGACATGGACTTTCTCTCTTCATCTCCTGACATCTTGCTGCGTCGGATTGAAGTTGGGAATTGAAGTTGTAGGAGTAGATTGAATGTGCGTGTATTGAGGCGTGTATTGAGGCGTCTGATATGATTGCGGGCGCTTGTTGTAGTGGCAAGAAGGGACTCTAGGAGAGCGTAGTTGAAGAGGAAGGACGTTGTGGGTTATCTATACTCACGTAGTAAGTCGAACAGTGGAACGTGGTGATTCGACTCCGAGTATTGAAGGGTTCGGGTCCGAGTAAAGACGTGCGAAGTGCAGGAAAGTGAAGGTTGAAATATGGAGGTCGAAGGTGTGCTTATTTCTGCGAACGGAATGTGATCGCGTTTCGGCGAAATGAAAAATTAAGTTGGCCCTTTCGGCGTGTCATTCCACCCCGCCCCCGCTGGTATTGTACTTATATAAGTAAGTAAACGTTAACGAGGGGCAGGGCACGGCAGGGGGCACGTGGGGGGTGATGATGATGATGATGATGATGAAGATGAGGAACGAACACGATATGCTTTGGTTTCGGCGATTAAAGGTCGGTACCATACAAGGAAGGTGATGTTATTCCCGTTTGCTCATTTCGCTCAATTTCTTTCTGTTCTCTGATAGTCCTCCAGGACAGTACCGGTGGAAGCCTTCTCAATACAATTACTTCATCCTTCGACCGAACTATACTCTTGAATAGCTACCTACATCAATGAAGAAATGTCTGTCATTCCACCACAATTGCAACCGCCCGGATCTCGATATTGCCATCTTCAAAAACACAAGAAACTCAATCGATGATCCCTCACTGGGAAAGGATTGTCAGCGCTGCAGCCGGGAGTACAGTCAGACTTCTTAAGTTCAAAGGGACCATGTACCACAGAGTCAGATCTGACCAGAACTGATGGCTTGCATGTCCGTCGTCTCCGAAAACGCCTCTCTATACCAAACTATAACCTGCAGGAATTCGGTCTTCAATTCGGAGAAAGTCGCCGTCAGACTATTACAACTTGTGAAGCCAGAAGCTTCCGTCTGTGATAAGTTATAGGGAACTCTTCACTTGGTGAGTGACTAGCATGCAATATTGATGCACAGCCTGTCAGTATCCCAAATCATGAAGATGAGAGCTTCCGCCTACGATGACTTATTCGAGATTTTTGACTTAGTAAGTTACAAGTATGCGATAATGAGTAAGTTGGGCTTGCAGGGTACACGACTACGATCTGCTCGTCGATGCAGAGAGTTTCGGGCTTGACTGAATCGTAACCCAGAGCCTACGACTACGAGGGAGAGGTTTGTGTAAGCTTATTCCCCATATCCATTACCTCGTATGTGATATACCAAAGTCTTGTATGAAAATCAAGTTGAGATCGCGAGTAATGTTATACTTTTTGGCTGGTAGTGGTCACCCACCGTGTAATCACAATTGCTAATGCGTAAGATGTAGTGTCTGAGTACCTCACAACTCGAACTGCTTTCCAACATTCTTTCTTTAAAGCGCACCCATAGTACTTTACCGATTCACGCCAAACTATGAAATACACTCGTCCTTCAAATCACTTACCTACCTAGGCAGCCCCTCCTCGCCTTTACTGCGTAGAACAGCCCAGTCTCGCAATCCTCCTCCCAGCTCCCATCATCACTCTGACCGACGACAAGCAAGAAAGCTCATTAGAGTTGGAACTGGCAGCTAAGGAAGTTTCCATGCGTTCGCAGTAACTCCCTCTCGTCTTTAGCCGTCCCGTCGTCCATTCCACCTCTGTCCCATCTGCCAAGCCTCTCTCACACATCTCGTCTCAACTATCTCTCACCGAACCCAACATCCACAAGTCATACCAAGCTTTTCGGATCAAGTCCAGCACCGATAATCTGACAGACGAACCGACTGTGCGCAACAGGGCCAGGGGAGTTGATGGACAGACGAACAGGGTGTGGTTTGATCTGATGTTCATGAGACGGTGTCTGAAACCGTTGTAAGGAACGCCGAGTGAGACTTGGTACGACGCACTTGCAGCGCGGAGGCTGAACGCGATAACGCGATAACGCGCAGAAGGAAACTATACTCTAGAATTCCATGTACTGGAAAATATGTACCATTCCCATGGCTGTGTGTTCGGTGAATGTTTACTCACCTCAGCTTCCTTTCTTATTTATCTGTGGGGTTTGTTGAATGGCTGGTTTGAGGCATGATGTTGACGCACGTTACTCAAATCGGGCTGTGAATGGCTGTGTGATACAGATACTGGCTCGTATATGATTCCACTCAGCACCAAACCCATCTCGGAAAATGTGTCTACAGGAAGGAAAGATTTAGGGTTAAGCAGCGGCCGATGTCAAATAACCATAAAAGGTGGACCACGCCAACATCCACAACCTATTCTACAGTAAGTCCGACAAACACCTTGGAAGCGAGTCATTCCCAATGCCATCTCTTCGTATCAAGAAATTCTTTATGGAATTCAACCCAGCCCCAGGGATCGCGGTACTGCCCAATCTCTTTCCCGATTTTCAACGCGAGTAAAGCCGATGGAAAAAACAAGGTCGTCAGGACTCAATCCCAAGACTTGATTTCCGTTTGATAGTCTCGGAATAGTAGACTGGCCGACTTGGTAACGCGGCGGAATCCTTATCTTCTCTTTCGACGACGTTGAGGCTTCTTTCTAGCGCATGTTAGACAAACACGTAGATGATGACGGACGGCATCTTCAGCTTCTGCTGTGAGATGAGGCTTATGGTTTTTCCGAGCAGGTTTTTCTCACGCCTGCCTCATGAACAGCTGTCGATCTCGAATCCATTAGTTGATACTCAGAAGAAGAGAACTGTTTGCTTGACTCGCCTGATATAATCATCATTGGGGAATTATCCTTCCTCATTTGGCAACCAGAGATCGTTCTTGGGCCAAGCATGAAGGAGTGCTCGTGGATGGATTTCGGCGTTGACAACTTGGCTCGTTTCGTTGTCTGGGCGGTGATATTTGGTGATATGCAATGAAAAGTCTAAGTCTGTTCAGACTTCCCTGATGATTTTACTGTGAGTGAATCCCGAATATAATCATTGTCATACCCATGTCGATTGAATAGAACTAGACCGGAGAATGTGCGGGCGGCTGTGATGTCAAGCTGGATCCGTGAGTTACTTTCAGCAATTAAACATCTAAGCGACTAGAGCAAAACAAAGTAATAGCCAGCTTCCTTCGTGCCTAGCTCCGGCGATTCGAGGACACCTTGGCCGGTTGTACCTGCGTCTGTATCGTAGGTACGTACTTGTTGCCTCCCGAATTCTTTGACTGCTGTCATCCCAAATCGTCCACGGTCATCAACCTGTTAGTTGCCTTGCCATAGGAGCCACACCTGATTCCAAAGATCTTCAACGCTCAATCCAACATGAAAAAGGTTGAACACGGCACCCGCCCTTCCAAGACCTGAGATGTTATCGTTGCCCGGAAGTCCTTCGATTGATTGTTGGTTGCGAGATGTCGATCACGTTTTACCAAGACCGCCCGGACAGGACAGGAGGCGTTTCCGCTTAAGTCTTAAGTCTTGTCGAAGCGCCTCCTCCCCCTTTCAATCCTCACTGCCGCCGCCCGTGATGGCACCACTTTGCTCATTCCGACCACATTGTTATAATAAGCATCACTTGCCGGCATCTGATGGACGCTAGTCACCTCTCCGAGACTCTCCGAGAGACTTTGGACGACAGCCCGCGGATACGGTTCTCTGGGGTTCCTCGAAGGCGCCCTCTCGTCCCCCCCTAACTTTCTCGCTTGGCCATTTCAGATGACAGCGGACCTGTCACTGTTTTCACTGCTGTCACTGCGACAGCTGCCGCCTTAGATGGCTCACAGCCAGTTTCACTCCCTCGATACTCTCCATGCGACGACGGGATCTACTTTGCCAATGCAAGGAACCATGCCGCTACCAAGAACCCCGTATGGTTTCCCTCCCTGGACTCACTTGTCCTAAGTCCCGATGCCAAGATTCTTTAATAAGGACCTACTCCCACTCCTGAGGGTTTCTTTCTTCCTTTCATCCCATCCAAAGCAGCTTCCTTTCCAAGTGCTTTCCAAATTTCCGGCGGGATCATCTCTCTCCTTCACATTCCCTCTTTTGAAAACTATCTTCTATCCCTATCCACTTGCCAGTCAAGCAGATCACGTTGACCGTGCATCTCATTAACCACAACTACACACCTCGACGGATCACATTCATTCTTTACGATACCGCATATATAGTTTTAGTAATCCTTCGACCTTCTTGATCATTCACCTACCTTCATAATCACTTCTCCTACATCCCAAGATGCGTTTCTCACACCTACTCAGCGCTACGGTGCTCACTGCAGTCGTCTCTGCTCAAGATAATGGCCAGAACAATGGTCAAAACAACGGTCAAAATAATGGCCAAAATAACGGACAAAACAACGGACAGAATAATGGCCAGAACAATGGGGCCAACAACGGAGGCAACAATGCTGGTGGAGATGCAAATGGATTGACCCTTTTGGCCAACGCCGTTCAAACCGGATCTCAGGCAGATGGCAGCGTCAATGGTGTTCAGGGGGATGGGCAATCAGCATCCAAGACATCCAACAATAACTTTATCAATATCTGCTCTGGAAAGACATTAACCAATGGTCTTCAAGTAGAGGGTGGATCTTGTAACGGAATCCGTAAGTACACTTCCTTTAAGAGCCTTCCTTCGTTCCACGTGCTAATTCATCCAAGCTATGGGGGACATTCCCGCGAAAGGCAACATGGTTTCCGGAGTCATCACTTTCCCAGAGACCGGCGGAGCTGCCATTGAGCCAGACACCGATTTCGACATCACTGTTCAGATTAACAATTTGGTCGCCGGTTCTTTCACTAACGCTCAAGAAACATACTACGCCGGTCCTCAATTCCTTCAGGGTGGAAACATCGTAGGCCATACTCACGTCACAGTCCAAGATCTAGGAGGAAGCATGAACCCAAAGCAAGCTCTCGATGCCACTCAATTCGCTTTCTTCAAGGGAATCAACGATGCTGGAAACGGAAACGGCGCACTGAAAGCTACTGTTACCGGTGGTCTCCCCGCTGGTAATTACCGTGTATGCACTATCTCGTCGGCTTCCAACCATCAACCTGTCCTTATGCCCGTTGCCCAACGTGGTTCTCAGGATGATTGCACCAAGTTTGTTGTCGCTGCCGGAGGTGGCAATGACAACAATGGAGGCAATAACGCGGGCAATAACGGCCAAAACAATGGTCAGAACAACGGACAGCAAGCTAATGCTGGTGCTGGTGCGAATGCGAACGCTGGGGCAAACGCGAATGCTGGGGCAAATGCCAATGGTGGTGCAAATGCCAATGCCAATGCCGGCCAGAATGCGGGACAACAGAATGGAGGACAACAGAATGGAGGACAACAGAATGGAGGACAACAGAATGCCGGACAACAAAATGCTGGACAACAACAAGGTCAACAAGGTCAACAGCAAAGACGTCATATCCGATCGCGCCGCCAATACATCCATTGAGCGCGTTCAATTCAAAGTAAAAGAATGAGCAGGAAGATTTGGTTGTAGAAGTTGAAATTACAGGTTTTGATAAAGAATTTTTGGGACTCTCAAATAGTCAATTGGGGTGTTTGACCTGTGGGAAAGTCAAGGGGTTTTATTTATTGGGCCCTCAATTTTGCCATCAAGCACACAGAGGAAGAGAATGCGATGGTCGAGAATAACGATGCTTTTTCCATTTGGTGTACTTTGTGCGTTCAAATATGTTTTTTATATCCCGGATTTCTGCATATCTTTAAGTATCTCCTTGGTCGCTCGGAACTTTATGGCAGATTTTTCCATCCTCTCACGACTTGGAAGCAACTATTTGCAAGAGAGAGAGAAGCAGGTCAATATCATAGAATGGCTTAGATGGTCAAGTCTCTGGAGACGCCTCCTTCAATTGCTTCCGTTTTCTACCAACAATCTTTCTCGGCATTTCACTCGAAGTGCCGTGTAATCAAAATGAAGCTTTGTCACTCATCCACCTCTCAACTATCCCTACCATACTCTCCGTTCTACGGCGCTCTCTTCGTCCGATCATCCTCTATTCCTGTCATCCTGTCATCCTCAACCGAGATAGAATATGCTAAACCTCCCAAGGTCCGCTGTAACAGGAGACCAGACGCGCGCCAAGAGCACGGATCAATTTCGACCCTTTTCCCTACATGGCAATTTCCCGTTTCGCAGATTTCGGATGAAAAAGTGACAGATTGAAAGTCGTTGGATCTGGCTTTGAGCCTGCCACGATTATCTGAAACGAAATACGCGGGGTGAGACGCTTGGTGTTTGAGGCTTGCTTTGTTTTGAGGGTTCAGTTCGTCGCTTAAGCGAAATGATCCTCGCGCTGTTGCTGCCTTACCCGAGGAAGTGGTGTGAGGCACCAATATATTGTTGACTTTGGTGGAGGCCAACGAGGTATCGCCATCTGCGGAACAACTTCTGCTACCGCAATTTTATCGCAACAGCCTGTCTGGTAGTCGCATGCGACGCGCATGCGAGGCTGAACGCTGGCAAGCAGCAGAGTGCGGGAACTATGCTCCCACGATGTAAGTAAGACCATCCATGTAGTTAACTTGCTACCAGATTCCCCTCTTCTCACTACACCCCTCCACACTTCAAGATCCCCCCCAACTCGAAGCAGCAATTGAGAATATCACAACTAACCTTTTATTAGGATCGATCCCAGCCTCCGCCTTCGCCGCGCAATTCACGCCTCCGACACCCTCCTCGTAAAGCGTATCCTTTCGTCCCACCCAAACCTTCTCCAAAATCCCGATTCTTCACCCACCGGCCTCTCAAACAGCAACCTTCATCTCGCGTCCTCGCTCGGGCACACCTCGATCGTCTCCCTTCTGCTCTCCTTGTATGCCCCTCCCTCGAGCCCTCCAACTACAAACCCGAAAGACCTGCCTTCCCTAAAGACCCTTCCACTCAACGAGGAATACCAGACCCCTCTACACCTGGCAGCTGCGAGCGGACATACAGAGATAGTGCATTTACTATGTTCTTCGTGTCCAGGATGTATCAAGAAAGGCGATCTCCGCGGCCGCGACGCCCTCATGCTCGCCTCAAGAGAAGGCCACGACACGGTCGTCCAAATCCTTCTCACATTCTCTCCCTCTGGCCCAGCAGAACTTCTCGAAGCATCAGACATCGACGGCAATACAGCGCTGCATTTCGCGAGCAGCAATGGACATTTACTTGTTCTGAGGACATTGCTTGCGGCAGGCGCGGATGCCGAGAAGAGGAATGTCTGGAGCTGGACACCCGTGGCTTATAGTGCGACGGTGCAGGCGGAGGTGTATTTTAAGGGATTAGTGAGCGAGGTGGAGAGGAGGAATAAAGTGAGAAGAGATGTTAGGGAAAAAGGCACGGGCGGGGGAGTGAGGATCGTTAATTTGGGCGATGGGGAGGAGATGTAGGTTGTGGTGGATGAGTCTCGAATACTCGAATACTAGGGCGTTTGGGGAAGATCTTCATAGGAGCCTATGAGGTGGCGCACGAGACATGAAGAAAGATGTGATGATAGAAATGATGGCTGGGCTTGAGGCCTTTGGAGTCTTGTATATCATGGGTTATTATTGGGAGCAATGTATTGTGGAAGACTTGTGTAGCTGGACGAAATGAAGATCTCTCATCGAAAACCTTCAGCAGCGTTCCAAATCGACGCAAGACTGAACGGAATGACTATCCATCCACGTTAATATTCAGCAGCGTTGTCTAGTCCAGCTCTAGGAGGCTGTTGTGAATGTGGTGATATTGGGAGCAAATTGTGAGCCAATAACCATCAATACAAATCATGCCACACGTCAGCCTTATCAGTAAAGTTCAGCTCATCCATAGAGAAGAACTTTAAGCTTCCATTGTACAGTCAAGCGTCAACACCTCTTCACGTCTGATATGACTCCAGAACTCCATTAACGGAAGCACTCCTCCGCCAAATCGAGCCTAGTGCTCATCTTGCCGGGCATTTCTATTCAAATAAACGCGAGCTATCCCCTCACCAACAACTCTCATTCCAAGGTCAGAGATTTTCCTGGGAGATTGCCACTTTCTGGTCTGGAAGCAATACGGTTCCATCCGACCTTGCCTGCGAGCAAGTGCGATGGCGAGGATCTAATAGCGTCATCGTGTATGTTGAATTTTGATTTCTCGTCTCGCGATCACGTTTCCCTTCTTTTGGTCACAGACTCTCGTATTTCGAAAATCCGGTCTCTCGGAATGAGAAGTTCGTCGTCTCATGTGCATTCGATGCGCGCCGAGTCCGGAGAATGGGAGTTGTTTAGCCTCGCTAAAGCCTAGGATTACAGGAGAGCTGGAGGGCAACCACTGTGTATTAGTCTCCTGCCTGGATGCGATGATTCTCGGAATGGATCTGAAGACTCCAAGGGTGGTCCGCTGCCGGGCTGGGTTCTCTGTGACCAACAGCATATTGCGTTGATAATTCACACGTCCGTAGGTTACGCCATTTGGAAATCTTCTCCCGTCGTCGACATCTTTCGAATGGTGATGATCTCTCGCAGTGGATGTCGGCCATTACCGCTCTCCGGACAAATCTGAAAGCTTCGTCTGCCTATCGCGTAAACTCGAGGGAGTGGTGAGAGTGTACCACGCTTAGTAGTATGTACTCTCTTGCCTGACCCATTTGACAGTAAGGGTCCAGCAAGTCCTCCAGTTTGTGAAAAGTGAATTGCGAGGGCTGAAGCATGAGACAAGACTTGATGTTCAGGGCTTTCTGAGTTCACAGGTTTCGCAGCAAGTGTACATCCATATTCTGTACCCTTGAAACAAGGCTTTAGCGTTGGAACCCGGATCGATTTCCGTGAATGAGGGGCGGGTTATAGATAGAAGAGGAAGGTAGCATCGGGGACTACAGCCAGTTGATTCGGCAAAGCAGAGTCCGGTAGAGAATTGGGAGTAGGAAAAAAGATTTGGCTGGACGTCGTGTAGTTACTCGCAAAATGCTTGAGAAGCCTTTATTCATTCGATTTTCACCTGCATGCGATCGTAGTCAAGGGGAGGGTTTCCATCACTTCACTATATACAGTCCATGTCACTGGTATATTTCGTTTTCATCTGACTGCCGTTTCTTTCATCCCCTTTATAAGACTATAGAATGAAGGTTTCGTGTTCGTCTCTTCTTATTTATCTTGGCCTGTGCGTGTTGACGCGGGTACTTGGGCATGTTCGTGTTATTATTTATGGACAGCGGACCCTGTAAATGTTGACTTGAGATGTTTCCCACATTGAAAGCTTTCCATGAAACGAGCGAAGATGCTCGAAGTATGTACTCTGGAAGCAATTTATGCGTGCTAATACCTGAGAATAGTTTGTCTTTCAATGCCGTGACTTGTTGTAGTTTTTCAATGTTTTGACCAGACTCGCTTCGCCTCCTCGCTTTGCCTCCGAGCCCAGACGGAGTCCCCCCGAGACACGGAAAAGCTGATGTCATTTTTTCAGGGCTCAACTCGCCCGCATCGACCGCTTCAGTCGGAATCGATTGAAAGGTCATGAGGCCATGAGGCATATACACATGACGCAGACCACGCGCATGCCGCTTTTGCTCGCTAAGCAAATGACCTAGAGAAATACATATAAAGGATCAAAAGTTGATTAATTATACTGCGAAGCTACGTGTGAAAGATAATCCGAACATTACATTCGAGTCGAACTAATGAAAGAAGAGTCATGATTAAATATATAAATAGTGTCAATCCTCGTAGCTTTACAGACGATTACAGCTTTTAGGAGGGGGAAACTCGCTTATATCCAGGCAGCTAAAGTGGCATTGGTGCCTGATACAGGGCTGGCTCTAATGTACGGGTTTGCCTTGGTGCCTCATGACCTTTCAATCGATTATGCTCAGTCAACGTCCGCATCCGCTAAGCTGCCTCTACACCGTTTCGGGAAACGACCGAATCTAGGGCACGGCTAGAACAATCAAAAACATTAATCCTCGGTCTTTTCTTCACTCAAAAAAACTCTTTTGAATGCGCTAAAACGCTTCAACGGAAGCGAAAGATCAAATGTATTTCTACCGGGTGTCAGACTGGTTATGTGAATACCTTTACCGTGTTGAGTCAGGATTTTTGACAGTATTTGAGTGTTGCGGGAACTGGCCCCAACTCAGCCGCTTCCCGTCCCGATGTAGAGGCTGCCTTACTACTGCATCACTTACCCTCAACGGTTGACCGGTGGGGATAGTTTTGAAATCTAGACCTCTGAATGTCTCGCCACTAGCCGTCGTACATATCGTCACCATGCCGATCTTGCTCGTAGTGTAAAGCCTGTGAGCCTCTTAGAGAAGGATCAGGATCTTGGTGGAGTATAGAGGGGCAGAGGAGTGCTATGCATGGAGTTATGGGCGTGAACTAACCATTAGAAGCACTATGCTGCTGTACTATTCATTATCTACATTGGTGGAACCGTCGCATCATATCCTAGTATAGCTATGTTATCGATTGCCCGCTGGTTCTCTTGGTAGCTAGCAGGCTGTTCGAGAAAACGCGCAGTCCTTACGCATTCAGACAATAACAACAGTCTGACTGACCAGTACGACACGACACGACAAGACAAGAATCTGCTATGCTGGCTATTATAATGAGTACGTGCGGAGGGCGTATCGAGGAAGATTGAAAAGACGTGTCGCCTTTCGAGTGACTCGTATATGGCCGAAGGGGGAGTAAGAAGAAAGACAATTGCATCCTGGCGAACGCCAGGAACGACGAGCACGACGGCATCCTGGGATTTGGATCTTCGTGCGGCTAGATGAATTGGAAATGCACGACGCCATGCTTCCAGATCCTAACACCTCCTCCGAATGTCCAAGCATTGATTTGCAACTAGCTGTTCTCCGTCATCTTCCCACGCCTGTCCTCGTCCTGTCGCCTCATCAAACGATTGTCTTTGCAAATCGAAAAGCAGAACAGGTTCTAGGGTCTCGGGATCCCGTACGATCATCGAGGAAAGGAATCCTGGGTCAAGCACCGGGGGATGTGGGGATCAAATTGTTATATAATCGGGAATGGAGCGTGTTACTAGCAAGAATCGCGGCAGCTCATTTTCATACTTCTCTGGAGGGTGACAATGGGCCCGTACATGAGATTGATGCTGTGGTTTCCACCCCAAACTTGAGCTTCGCAAAGAGACATTTCCGTATTCTCGTATCTATCGTAACAGTGGAGAGTGGGAAGCATTTCATGCTCAGTTTTGAGGGTTCTCCACACTTGGATAAGAGAACTATCCTACCGGTTGGAGATGAAGTATCTCACGCAAGGATGCTTTCGAAACCCCTAGGCCCGGACATCCAAGATGAAAATGGAGGCTGGAAGAACATCCTGAAGATTAAACGTGCCGTGTTTGACAGCTGGAGTGCTCCTGGATTTGTTTTGACTGCCGACGAACAGTTTTACGTGTCGAATAAGAAGGCTAGAGAGACGCTTGGAGATCTGCTGGGTGGTGAAGATGGTTGTAACGGATCCAAGCTCAGAGCACAACTCGAGGTATGGGATGAGAACTTTGCGACGAAGTTGGAGGCCAGCGAATTCCCCAGCGTTCGACTAGTCCGAACGAGAGAACCATTCACAAAGAATCGATTTGGCTTCATACATGCGGTAACTGGGGATAAGCTCGTGGTGAGTATTGATGGGGAATGCCTCTACGACGACGAGACCGGGGAGTTCTTGGGTGGTATATGCTGGTGCAAAGATATGCAGCTGTACTCCGACTATGTTGCGAATCAATTACAACGACGCCTGGAAAGCCATGAGACAATTTGCAACTTGTTACCACATTTAGTCTGGACGACAACAGTTGATGGGACCTGTGATTGTACGTTGTTCGGGCAGTAGCCCTTCCTTCCCCGATCGAGTTTCTCCGGAGAACTTTACTCTTGGGGTACTCCTGAGACAAGTAATTACGAATAAATGCTAACACCCCGATTATCGTAGGGTTCTCGAACAGGGTTGGCATTCCACCTTTAATATAACCTCAACTCTACTGACAGCTCTAGTGGTATGAATTCACCGGTCTCACTAAAGAAAAGTCTGTTGGGCGCGGCTTCGTATCTGCAGTTCATCCAGATGACATGCCTAGCTTGTGGGAAAATTGGAAACGACACCAGGCGACAGGCGAATCAAGTGATATTGAAATTCGATACCGGCGGCATGATGGAGCTTACAGATGGATGTTAGCTCGCGCATCTGCGCTACTAGACAATAACGGGAACATACTGAAGTGGTACGGCACCAACACTGACATCCATGATCTTGTCATGGCACGAATTGCAGCTGCAAGGAACAAACACGAAATTCGCACGGTGCTTGCCCATACCGAACTTAACTTATTCACCATTAACAAGGAGAGGAAAATCACGTTGGCTGAGGGTGGAATGAAGTGGGACACGATGACAAAGACTTACGATATTGACAACAAGTCAGCTCTCATAGGCCAAGATGCAATTGTCATGTCCCAGAACATACAACCAGGAGGTCTTCCTGGTCGGTAACCTCAGATCTTCTGCGCTCCGTCTGTAAAGTTGTGTGTCCTAACAGCTTATCAGAGTACGAGAAAAACATTATTGATATCCTAGAAGGAAAAGTAGGGGTGGCACAATCCGAAGACGTTGTTCGTGGTAGAACATATCGAACTCGTGTGGTAGCCGATCTCGAGCATAATGCTATCGACGGTGGCCAAAGTCCGGCTGTGAGAGGCGTCATAGGTTTAAGTGTAGATGTGACTGACATGAAGGCGCGATTGGCTTTGGAGGTGGATAACACGAGGTTGGTAGTGGAAGAGCAAGCCGCGAAAGACTCCAATCGCTTGAAGAGCCAATTCTTGGCCAATGTAAGTGTCACCTCCTTTTCTGAGCCAGTCAGCGCTTCTAACGGAATTAGATGTCGCATGAGATGAGGACGCCCACAGCAGTAGGTCCTCATTGCCTTGGCTTGAAAAGTACTTGCTCACGTTTCTAGGGTGTTATTGGAATGGTCGAGCTGTTAAGCGACGACCAAAATTTGACAACCGAACAACGTGAATATGTCAGCAGCATCCACCTCTCGGCCAAAGCACTTCTGACTATCGTCAACGACGTCTTAGATTTTTCCAAAATTGAGAGCGGACGCCTCGATATTGAGAAAGTTCCTTTCAGTCCTTCACTGGTTGTTGGCGATCTTTGTAAACTACTCGCAATGTTCGCTAGTCAGAAAGGTCTTGATTTTGTGTATGGCACTGACCTGGACGAGGATCTTGAGGTCATTGGGGATCCTGGACGGACTCGACAGGTTCTTTCGAACCTTCTGACTAACGCACTGAAATTTACGAAGAAGGGATCGGTGAAGTTGACAGTGTCATCATCTTTGCTGGGGCTTGACGAATTTGGTCAAGACAGAATCATTGTTCAATTCTTGATAGAAGATACTGGTATTGGAATCGAGAAGGCTGTACTTGAGAAGTTGTTCAAACCTTTCAGCCAGGGTGACTCGTCGACCGCACGTCTTTATGGTGGAACTGGACTTGGCTTAACAATTTCGAAGAATGTCAGTGTTACCCTATCTCCGCAAGTTACAGAGATTTATCGTGACTTCTCTTCAACGGAACTGACAAATTTAGCTTGCAATTTTGATGGATGGGTCTATAGACCTAGAATCACAACCAGATGTCGGAAGCAAAGCCACCTTCACGATACCATTCAAAGTATCCGCTTGGCATCAGGCCCCTCAACTTGGTCTACCTTCACCACCCGCCGATGCTGGGCTCCGTCTCGCACCACTTACCAAGATCCCATCATGGACGACCAATCTAGCCCATCGATCTATGAATCAAGATTTACTTAATCAGCAAATATCGAGTAGCGTTACTACCACCTACACTCCACCTTCATTATCTCGACACGGGTCTCTCGAAGACCCCGCCCTTCTTGTTGACAAACTATCTGCCGAGCAAAGAGCAAGAATCCACATCCTTGTGGTTGAGGACAATCCAATCAACCAGACCATCGCAATCAAAAATATTCGCAAACTAGGCTTCCCAGTAACAGCCGTCTGGAACGGCCAAGAGGCTCTCTCATACCTCCTAGCGCCCTCGACTACCCAGCCTCGTCCCTCTATAATCCTAATGGACGTCCAAATGCCCGTCATGGATGGCTACGAAGCGACGCGCCTCCTTCGCACCAGTGCGGAATTCATGCGCGAGGAAGATGAAGCTGTCGTTTTTGCTGCTCCGGAAGCAGATAGCACCCCTCAACGCCGCAGCTCTTGGTACAAATGCGGACAGAAAGCTTTGCATCCAGTAGTTGAGGATGAAAAAGATAACATGCAGCAACGGCAGGATGAGATTGATAAAGGGACTAGGAGGGCAAATAAAGGGTTCTTGAGAGATATCCCTGTTATTGCTATGACGGCGAGTGCGATCCAGGGTGACAGAGAGAAGTGTCATGAGGCTGGCATGGATGATTATCTTGCGAAGCCAGTGGAGCGACAAAATTTGAACGATATGCTCATTAAATGGGCTGGGAGGAAAAGGGAGCCTATGGTTCAGTAGATATGCAGTGATCATATTCTACTTCCATGTACGATAGTGTACGATACAGTTTTGAGACAGCTGGGTTAGTGGATCATCTCTGTCCACTTCTAGGAATATTGAGGATGATGATAGGTTGCAGGATTGCGACTCAAAGACAGGAAGACCTAGAGACCATGCTACAACATAACGTGCATTATAATAAAGAGACTAAGACCTGCTTACGGTCATCTACTCACTTCTCTCTATCTCTGATACGGGCTGCATATAATACCATGAGCTCTCAGATTCCCAAACAGACTTCATTAAACCACAATTATACGTTCCACAGATCATTATTGCTGTCATTTCGCGGAAGCTCGCTTTACTCGGACTCAACCAAATCCCTCTCCCCACCACCATCTTCCTCCTCTTGACTCTCCGCCTCCCCAAGCAAATCCTTCGTCTTCGGCCCCGTATACGAAGTCCTCGCACCAGCCCACCACCACCCAAAACTAAAGAGCGCAATAAAGCCTCCGACCACAACCGCATAGTTCATATTCGTACTCGTCACCGGTCTCACCGTCGGGAACATGAGTACCACACTAATGAAAAACACCCACACGACCGCGACAGCATTCAACGGTTTCTGCCATGCCCCTAGCGTGAACGGACCCGGCACGAACGTGATGCGCGAAGCGTAATAATTGCGAGCGAGGATCACGAAGGCGTAGGATAAGTCGAGCGCTGGGGCTGTGATGTTGAATATTGCGACGATGGTCTGCGTCGAGCCGATGCCGATGAGGTTGAGACAGCAGGCGGAGACTACGATGAGCCAGACTGCGTTGATGGGCGTGTTGGTAGCTCGATTCACTTTCGCGAAGAAGGGCGAGAATGGTAATGCGCCATCGCGGGCAAATGCATACGCCATTCGTGTGTCGGCTAGCATGGCTGAACAGCCCGTGAAGAATTGTACGAGGATCACGAAGAACCACATCACGGTTCCGCCGGTCTGACCCCCGGCGTCGAGGAATATTTGCGCCACAGGGAGACCGGTGGGTGTGCTGATCATGTTTGAAAGGCCGTCTGGGACGTTGGGAACGCAGAAGCAGAAAGTTATTGTTAGCATCCATCCTACGATACCGGAGATGGTCACGGCGTGGCGGATGGCCATGGGGCCACGGATGGCAGCGTCGTGCGTTTCTTCGGACATGTGAGTTGTGCCGTCGTAGTCTGTCATGGTCCATGCTACGGATAGGAAGGAGAGGAGGAATGAAAACCCGGTTCCCCAGCCCGAGCCGTTGGTGAAGTGTCCGAAGACCCAGGAGAAGGATTGTTTGTTGGGTGTGAGGATGAGAAGAGCGATACAGATTGCTGTTGAGGCAATAATGTTGATTGGTGCGAACCAGATGACGATTTTGTGGAGGGCGTGGGTTGTCAGGGAGCAGATGATACCGAAGATGATGAGAAGACCTATCGAGAGAAGAACGATCTGGAGTGGTGTTCTAGGAGATTTAGCTGGCGATATTTTCGCTTAGCTAGACCTGAGACCTGATGCTTACGGCGAGTATGCGTAGGATTCCCCATCAAATGCCGAATTCATACTTGCTGCCGCCAAGATCATCTGGGAGACAGTGTAGCCAACACTTGCGACGCCGGCAGTTTGACCAAGTATATTACACCATCCTATTACCCAAGACCACACAGCGGCATGCTGGGGAGGTACGACGTTTCTGGCGACGAAGTACATGCCTCCTGCTGTGGGATAAGCAGAGACAAGTTCGGCGACTGGAAAGTTAGGATGCTGTTGGTAATCGAGTAGATATATTGACTGACCTGAAGATGAGATGCACCAAGCCATAATGGAACCAACGAACCATGCCCATACTGAAGACGCTGGACCACCTAAACTTAGCGGACTACCGAAAGTCGCTGGTACTGAACCTAGAACTCCGAGGACGGAGATCGCATATGATAAAGTTGACCATTTTGTAAAATGGCGATTCAAATCCTGTACACTTATGAGTGAAGTCGAGTAGAGAGGCCAAAATCACGAACTTGATTGTATCCAATCTGATTCAGCAATCTCTCGTCATCATCCTCAATGGCAGACATATGAGGAGTCTTTCTCTGACCCCTCTTCACCACTGGGGTAGACGTCGGTATCGCCACTTTCTCATCTTTAGAAGTCATAGTGAGCAAGTACAACTTTGATAATTTCCTGCAACTAACGCACCGTGTCTCCGTAGATGGTTGCAGAGAAGAGAGTACAGGAGAGGGGGACCAGCATAACTATATTTACTTTCCACTCTTCAGCTCGACGTTGAGTTTCCTACTTGACGCACCCTCCCACCTATCTCTTCCCCTGCCTTACCAAATCTTACGGAACCACCAATCGCTGATGTTTTGATTTTCTGATAAGCCTGAGAGCGACAAGCCCACGTCAGTAGTTGGCAACCAGCTTTTGCTCGAATGGGTTAACGAGCGATTCGTCAAGATACCGGCCAGCAGTCTTCATGCGGATTCGACAGCCGCCACTGGATTTGAGGTGCAGATGTGATGGTGCAGGGGAGAATGTAGATGCTTCGATACTATGATGTCTGTGACCAGGGTGATTCCGTAGACAATCTTTCGGATGGCCGAGACCATGTTTGTCGCTTCCTTCAAGATAACATCGTGAGGAATGAGAAGGAATCGCATGTGTTGTACAGTGAGGTCGATCTCACCGCCATTAGATTGTACAGAAACGTGACTGGTGTAACCAAGTGATGTTGAAGAACAACGTTTTCAGGAAGCCGAGCGGAAGGTTTGGCGTGGTGTCGAGTCTCTCCTTCTCTGACTTTACGATATTCATTCGTCAATCACGATTCTGATGTATCATATTAGCCTCAACTTTATACCGAATCAGGTCTGGTAAGACAGGTGGTGCGAGCAGTTTAGCGTCACTTTTTGGCCATCCATAGCATCATGATCTTCCGCTTCGCAGCATTAAGGTTGCTTGCTAGAGAGGTAGCCAAGGCAAGGGGCACCTACTCCACAGAATCACTGATTTTTGTATTGAGGCACCGAGAAACACAGAACTTCAAGAGATAACAAGTTTGGACGAGTGTCTAGTTTGATATACATGTTTTCCGTATTTTGTCAAGTTGTTGTTATTACCAGTTTTCCTTACCATAAAGAAATCGACGCTAAATCACTAGCTCAACCTGTCCTACTAGAGTTGATAGCGTAATCTTGCATCCCTGCTCAAGCATTTGGATTGAAGCGACCCATCACGCAGGGCCTCCATCAAGACGATGAATTGCGGTAAGTTTAGATTTCGTCCAATGAGAAAATTATTCCAGGAACGTGTAAGAGCGGTCATTGCAGCGGTGGAGAAGTATAACAACCGCAGTTTCTCTTGCAAAATGCCAAACCACAAGTCCGGGAAGGGGTCCAAACTGAGACTCCAAACTTCCGGAATCGTGCATGGAGATACGCAACACTGATAGCTTCATTTCCAAGCCTGCTCCTGCCGTGTCTACTGCAAATGGGCTTTTTCCGCAGGTTTACAGGAGTCCCAACGGCGCGGTATGCAGGGCTGTAAGCGGGTTCAACAGTCCTGTCACACAGACTGCATCCCGTGGGGCTTGCATGGGAATGTCACTGGGAATTTTGGTTAAGGGCAACCCGACAGCTTGGACAATAGTAAAACGGCTCGCGGCTTCTCGCCGTGCCGAAATGCTATCTGATGATCCGAACGACGGGTTTCCCTTGAGCTAACGGAGTTGAGCTCCCTCTTCATGTCCACGACGAGTGGGGGTTTACTGTTATGAAAGAATGTGATAAATTTTGGTCGAATAATCGAGTATGAGATGTAAAATGTATCCTCGTACTCGGCCATGTCAATATGCCGAGGATTGAGTATATAAAAAAATGGCGCACATTCGCTAGCTACAGAGTACTCCTCGACTTAAATAAAACATGAAATGATATCGATGATTTCAGTCACAAGTGGCTTGCTCCATGTGGTAATGATCGTTGGCTCCATTCCTTTCAGCTACACGGCGTGAAGGGAGGCGGCAAAGAACGAATCAAGTCGGTTGTGTGGGAGGCATTCGTCCGAAGGTCAATGCAGTCGTGCATCGCTGGCCATGTTGACATCGATTCTAGACCCCAGTCATGTTACACAACATATATTGGACACTTCCACCGATCTCTTTTGGGGTGGTACCACGTCAAACTTTGGTCTGCTGATGGTCCTTGCTTCTAAGCCGTACTGGCGGCCGGAAGTAGACGTTAAGAAATGGTGGCTTGTTTGAGGCACAGCACAAATTAGACGAAACCGTATTCCTTCAAACTTCAGCACTGTCTCGTTCATGATGAACTCGAAAGCTTTATCACGTGGCGTTACACGTCATATATTGCCCAACGGCTTTAAATCACGCATCGAGTACTGGCCTCTATGGGTCATGGAAAAAGTCCAGATTGGCATTATGCTGACCGTGAATAGGACGAACCTTCTGCAGGAACAACACCCGTTTGATAGCCTGAGGGGCTTTCAATTTGATTTACTTGCCGATTCGTCATTCCATGTATCATAGCTTCAAGGATATTGCTGCAATTTGTCTTGAAAGTTGAGCGTTACGGTGTTAAGAATTTCTGACAATTTTGCTAACCGTTCTGGAGTATGATGAAGATCCCCGTGTCGCATGTTGAGAGAAGAGTTCGAACGTGATAATCAGAGGAAGACACAATATAAGTTGCTACCTCTTTTCCCCAGTAACGTATCTTTAAGAACTTAGAATCTGCTCACAGATATGGTTCAACGAAAGTCGATAGCTGGGTTACTGTAATTAAGTCGTCCATTGGCGGAAAATGTGATATGCTCTTGTCTGAAAGGGAGGAGTACAACGAACTTGTGATTATTCACAGAGATTCATATCGTATGGAAATCGTCGCAGCTTTTGTAGGCAATATTGTGTTGTAAATGCACAAAATACGGATGCTGAGAAGGAAGGAGTGTTGTAGTGGAGAGCAAAGTTACAGGCCGAGTATGGATTAAGGTAAATCTCATCAAGTATATGCCTAAACTCTACAAGTCAAACTCAGTAACTAATTTTATGACCTCGAAATCTGGTGGAATCAAGGTTGCACGACATTTTGGGACAGAATTTCAATCCCATAGGGAACTATTACATGATACCCCGTGACTTGAACCGTTTTTTACCAGATTTACGAGATAGAAGCTCTTGTCCGAACGCGAGCAGAAAACCCCAGCCTCGGCACATAGCTCCTGCCGGAGATTGCAGTACTGCTTATTCCGGTTGGTAGTCCGAAGGTAGTTTAAATCATTAGACCAAGATCAGCGAGACGTGTGTATTTGGATCCAAGAGCTTGCTCATCAGATGACGGATGTCCGGATCTCCGACTGAACTGTAACCGTAAGCTACTTCATCCGATGCAGCGTCCGAGATGGCCTTAATCAAAGTGAGGGGTTATTGAACCGTTGTTAGGCAAATAAATATCAAATTAGCTACGCTTTCACCCGAGCCGCAAGCTCGCTTACACACATATGCACACGGGGAAATATGTAAATACACGTTTCATCAATTTCAAGAGTTCGAGCTCGATTTGCAGATGCAAGTAGGTAAATTGAAGAATATCTGTATTTATAGGCAAACAAAGTAGAGTTACTTTCTTCGGTGTATCTTGCGATATAAATATAACGTCCCCATTTCCCATGAACAAAATCTCCATCCCATTATTTCACACCAACATCCATCATGAAGCTCAATTTCCTCACCCTCGTCTGCATAACTTCCCTTGCATCAGCAGAAAGCTTTTGTCCCTCACGAGCAGCCACCAATCAAGAACAAATCGACATATTCTACCAGTTTGTGCGTAAATACTACATTCAAAAGAACGTTCCTCTCGCATTCTCGGACCACTTTTCAAGCACCTACATTGAGCACAACCCCGCTGCTTCTTCAGGATGGAACGAAACAAGCATCACTGGCCTAGCAGCTTTCATTGTGGCCGCAAAACTCGAGATCATTCATGCGGGATTCTACAATAATACCGGATATGTGCATTTTAGAGAAGATGTGGAGGGTGCACCGCCGACGGCTGTGGTGGATATCTTGAAGTTTGAGGGGACCTGTGTTGTGGAGCGTTGGGATGTGGCTCAGGCAAAGCCGGTGAATCCTGCAAATCCACTGGCTCTCTGGTAGATGTGGACTGTCATTTGGGAGGTTTGAAGTTGCGAGAGGGGACGCCGTGGCACTTGGTAATACCGCAAGGATGGATGACCTTTTGGTCGAGCGTGAAAATCCTGTATATATTGCGGATAGACGACATCTAATCGGGGGAAACTTATTGGCGGATGAAGCAAAAGACCCCAACATGACTGGATAGACCTTGTGACACGCGAAATTCCATAATGTGAGATGTGAGGAACTTTTCGAACTCTCGAAGCATGCTTCGTGTTGTTTCTCGGCTAAATGTATGCCGTTTGTGCAATGCATTTTGCATGATAGTGCTCATATATTAACATAGTCGCCATTGAATGATGGAAAGGCTCGCCGATTGCCAGCTATTCAGCCAAACTCTGAATCATATCTAGCTTCAAGGCGAGTGCAGGAAACTAAACAATCATCCCGTGACTATTAGCTGCCTGTTCCTATCTCGAAGGGCTAAACAATCTTCTACTTTTAGGAAAGGTGTTTTCGATATAAGTTTAGCGAGAACGATTTTTGAGAACATAAATCGATTGGAAGGCTGGGAAGGCTGGGGAAGGTACCGACTGGTGAAATACAGAGCCAGTCTTATCGACCGAATATGCCCATTGAGACTTGATTGTTCAAGTGTAGAGTATGCCATCTATACCAAGTCTGGAAATGCCCCGGATGCATTTTGCTGGAAACATTGCTATATGATACATAAGCCATTCTTGGTGATGTATAAGTGCTTTATGCTGTGTCTGCTGCCTTTAAGGCAGTTACGGGTCTTGAGCGGCTCCAGGGTTTGGATCTGAATACCGTGGCTTGACAATGACCTGGTTCACCATGAAGGAAGGCACGACGTCGACCATTACGAGGCTCCTTCCACGAGAACCACTGCTGCGTGCAAAACTCCAGACACTGTTTTATGAATCCAAAGCCTCAAAATTTCTGCTCCAATTCTTCCATATATCCCTATTTCTCTACTTTCCTTCGGCACATAACAACACTCTTTCAGCTCGCACCTAGAAATTCCCTACAATCATGTACCACCACCAAGAGTGTCCTGCTCGTCCTGAAGACTCACCAACATCATTACTCAGAACACGTAGCAATCCAGATCTCAACAGGCTCTTAAGGAAGACCAGAGGCACGCATTCACAATCTCATGCAAGCTCTCGTCGGTCCGAGGATAAGCTTTCGGAGAACAGCCAAGTTCTATACATGGCCGACACCAAGAATCCATCTAGATCAAGGGGGGGGCGTCAATCACTATCCTCAATCGGCAATACCATCGAACGCAGATTTGATGGTTCAGTAGAAGGGAAGGAAAATACACTCGGAAGCGAAAAGCTGTGTTGGGATGTGATCGATCAGGAGATATACGAGTGGCAATACGTCTGCGCAACCGGCCGTCCCTACTGGTGGTCTCCAGAATCGAGGTACACACGACTAAAGAGGTATCCCGCAAGACTACCAAATGAGCCTCCGGCCCCAAAGTTATGGCTGAGAGAGCTCGATGACCTTCCCAAGACCGCGATTGCAGAAACACGGCGAGCGGTTTCAGACAATTATTTCTGTTCCCCAGCCCAAAAAAATCATGATCTCGCACATCTTATTGCTGTACAATTGCTAGGTGCTTGCTTCACCCTTCCACCAGACCATGTCCTTGGGATCCCGACTCCGAGCTATACCTTTGATCCTGCTTCTGCGATGCTCCCAGACCCGCGGATGATAAGTTCATTGCGTATGCACACACATTTTAAATACTCTCCAAGTTTTGGACACCAAGCTCGAAATACTTCTCCGATACAAGCTTGGCCTAGAGCTTTCACCAAATCTTCTCCTGGTTTCACCTCGCCGGTCACAGGTATCCGACCTTCAGCATCAGGATCAAGACGAACTGAGAGAAGGCGCAAACTGCAGTTGACTGATGGGTCAGGGTGTTATGGCTCCGTGGATAGCGTTATAGATCAGATTGCACGATCGTGCAGCAGCACTGATGGACTGGATCCAGATCTGAAGAGATGCCAGAGCAGAGAGAGTCCACGCGCTGATCAATCCCAACTTGGTATGCCAGACTCATCAAGCTATGAGATACGACGCCTTAGGAGATACGTGGGAGGACCCTCAGGCAGCAAGGAGACCAGAAACTCATCGGAGCAGACAGTGCAGCGTACGAAATATCGATTAGAACCTGTTATCCGCTCTGAGCCCCATCACGTCTTCATACAACCGGTTCGGGAGCTCGTCGTCAAGAGATGGCGTAATTTCAAGCGTCGTATGAGTGGAAGTCTGCATTCCGCTTTCCAATCAGGAGGCTCTGAAGATCACGGTTCAGCGTCTGAGATTGGGAGTCCGATGATGAGTAGTGATGGAAAGGCAAGGCGACGTAGAGCGCAAGAACGAGGCGACATACATAGTTCTGAAATTGAGAGCGCACCCCATTTCACCACACCTGTGAGCGGATGCCTCACTCCAAACGCTGGATTGGTCCCATCGGATCAAATTGATCTTGTCGACAAAGCATCTGCCCGATTTGCGAATCAGAATATCGCCGAAGCTGTTCTTATCGAGGCGGAAAGCAAGCAAAGCTCACCGCAGCCCTTAAGCTCTAGTCGAAGTAGCAGTCAAGTTCCGCCAGCAGACTCGGCGCGACCTGCCGCTGGACTTCGAACTCCATCTGGAGGACCAATTCCAAACTCTTCAAGATCAGGTTTCCCACTATACTCTCCCGCTCGATTGAAACCACCAGCTGCTTCAAATTCGTTTTCCTCCAAGAGACTGAACAAAGACACGCGTAAAAGCACTCTCTCGGAAATGTTTACAGCTGACGACTTCCTCGAATCTCAAAATGAAGATCTCGAGGTCTCAAGCGCACCGGTAACTGCGAACGTCACTCCGATGGAGGAAAAGGAGCAGGATTTTGGGCATGCGGCAAGCACTTCTGCCATTCCGACTCTAAGAAATCACACAGCGGCGGTGAGACCGAGATTTGCAAGGACGAGCACAAGTGGTACTCAGATCTTCACGCCGGAGAACGATGGCATTGAAGTTGATGGGTTGCCGGTCGGTCCAAGTGAACAGGCGTGGATTGGACCAGAAGGGAGAGAAAGGACCTATCTGTGACAAGTTTCCCCGAGAATTGGATGGACTGAATGTGATGGTGTTCGTGTTGGTGTCTGGGCCGCAGTTTTAACAATATTGGATTGCTGAGCTCCTAGAGCCTGTTCCTGGCGTAGCTAAATTGATATTAAATTGTTGGGTATTACTGGAGCACAGAATTATACTCCGGTTGTAAACTTCATAGTACTTCGTAGTACTTAGTAGCACCAGTAAAAGGATATTTGATACATGCATTCTGACAACCTAAACGCCGCCTACTGTCATTTCTGACCTGATCCTTTTGCGCCGTGCTATACAACATTATTACGCCCTATTTTCACAAGCCTCTGGCTCCCTCTCCACTTCTTGCCGTCGCCGCAGCCAGACACATGCTGATGTCTCTTAAGTCTCTGAGGCTGCGTCCAAGCTTTCATATTCGAAGGCTGTTGCCTGCAAATCGGGTCGCGGGTATTCGTATTAAAACATCACATCCATCTCATGGAGCCTCCCCATTCTCCCCTTTCAAAGCAACCATCTGGTATTCGCCCGCACCATCTCGTCCCCTCCCCCTACCTCTGCCCCTTCCAAGACCCATCTCCTCATCCCCTCCATCCTCAGCCACTGCTACCTCAGCGGTCGTCTGCGCAGCAGCACTCCCCCCAAAGTTAATCGGCCGTAATTCTCTCCACTGACAAGCCCATACGCCAAGCGCAGTCATCATAGCTGTGCTTCCTATCTGTAAAACCCACCATAGCAAGTTCTGCGGGATGGAACCAGAGTAGAAAGATACGATGAGCAGATGGATGAAATGCAGGGTAATGGCGAAGTCGGGGACGAGTTTAGAGCGGTGAATTAGGATGAGGATGCCAATGACCCTGTTCACTGCATGTTAGCTTCGAACTCCTACAACTGATTCCAAAGTAGTATCCAAAGCTCCATGATCCAAGGAAGAAGAGGAATACGTACCCAATCAAGCTATTCAGCATCCAAACCAATCCCAACATCCACCCTACTGTCGTATCACCCCTCAAACTCCTCCAGCTAAGCAACAAGTCCAGACTGAAGTGCTTCCCAGCCACCAGCGCCGTGAAGAGTATTAGAACTGTCCCTGCGATATACCAGAGTGTTTGGAGGAGGAGGATCTGGGTAAGGATCCGCAGGGGGGGAAGTTCAGTCAAGGCGCCTGGTCGGGGGGGACGGCGCCGACGTGCCATTTTTGTGTAGTCGTGGTAGAATGGATAGTGCAGTTCGCTATTGTAATATTGTCATTGTGAAGTATTACTTCTATTGGTGGAAGGACGGTAGTTAATGCGATCTGGAGTGATGGTGTTATTATGTTACCTGCATGAGCCTCGAGGCTGGCGAGGCCAGAGTTTCGACGGATTAGGTTTAGTCCACTTTTTCTGCCGGATTTGACTTGTGAGGTGGTGGAGGCGAATGTATGTTTGATGATAGCTTCAAGCTCCGAGCTTCAAAACTTACCTACGACTGCTTCTACAACTTTATACATCAACCAATCAAGGGGTTGAAAACTATTCCGGCTTGTTTAGAGTCTCGAGCTGGTATCCACACCCTGCTTGCTATCTGGAACAACAGTTAACCTCATACCCAGTCACGAATCAACGCCCAATCATTCAAAACACCCCTCACCCCCCAAAATGGGACTATTCTCCTCCTCCGCGCCCGCTCTCCCACCACCTAAGCTCACCACAGACGGCGCTCCAATTGCCCCGGACCGCACTCAACGTGCCCGCTGCTGGGAACACAGAGACGCCTATTTCCAATGTCTGGATAAGAACAACGTAATCGATTCTCTAGGCGCCGATAAATCGAAAGCGGAATCTGCGTGCGGGAAGGAGAGCAATGGGTTTGAGGCCAATTGCGCTAGCAGTTGGGTTACGTATTTCAAGAAGAGGAGGGTCATGGAATGGCAGAGAGAGAAGACGTTGAGTAAGCTGAGGGAGGAGGGCGCCGTGAAGATGCCGGGGGAGTTGGCGCCGCCGAGGGCGCCAGGGAATTGAGGTTGAGGATTCGAAATTTGACGGATGAGGCGTGGGGGTTTGTTGAGGTTCGGGCATCTTGAAGGATGATCAGTGGTGGGTTGACAGCTCGGAATCGAGGTGTACGAATATGTCATGTCGCTGCCAAAAGGCAGACTTGTGCTGCGCTCGGCAGATTCAGAAGTACGATTGGAATGTAGGATATCTGGAAGGAATCATGTGCATATGGGACGGAGTTTCGGTTTCGGTTTCGGATTACGAAATAAAGACGCTGCTCCACAATATTTCCAAAGTGCATCATAGATCAAGAGAAAAGTTTCTACTAAGACTTCCCTACGCGCTATAGCATACGCTCGGACGCTATGATCTGTTCTGCTGGTAGTAAATAGGTTACTAATTGCGCACAACTCTATTCTCACACCCGAACTCCAGCCAATTCGCATTGGCCGACCACACATCGATCTCTCAAGCAGATTTCTAAATGCTTCGATCCCACATTGCTCATCACAATAAACCAGAACGTGGAAATGTCATTTTGTACGCTAGAATCACTTGAATCCATCAACGGGATCCTGCTATTCCTGATGACAAGCTGATCAGGACTCGCCACTACTATCAAGGATGATTATTCACACAGTATCATGTGTCGAAAAGATATGCATTCAACCACAAAAGAGTAGCAAAGAACTCGTCATATCTGCCTTCAAGCAGAGATTGCTTTGAAGATTATAGGATGCTATTCATCCTTTCTGAAGAATATTACAAGGTGCCGCTGTCATTTTTAACAGTGACACTTCATCGGCGCTATCGTCTGCGTTAGACTTACTACACACGCAAAAAGCTTACAGAATTGTAGGTTTCGCAAGATACCCAGCTACTCATCTCCATCTTGAGCTGTGGCTCAGTACTTATGCTACCTCCAAACTATGATCTAAAGTCACACATTATACTACAACCCAAAAGCGTAGGCAGATTACTTTTCGAGGTCGAAATCGTGGTAGCTATTATGTGTGTTTTCTTTCACGACCTCGCTTAGCATGTGAAGAATGTAACTACCTAGGTATTCACGACTATCGACGCTAAACACATTGGTCTTGTTGAAAGCATGCATTTTAATGAACAACATCATTCCGCATCCGACCTGAAAGATCATTGTAAACTTCAGCTGATTAAATTTCAGGTGGCTAACTCATTTGAGTAACAAAGAATTCTTGTGCAGTTGTCAACAAGCTATGTAGATTTTCTATATGACATGAATTTGAGCGACTCATGGCCTGGTGCAAGCCTTGCTTATTGCTTATGCAACGAAAATTTTACCCAACTTCATACCTCAAATGCATTGTCTCGCCCTCTGCATAGTTAGACTACCTAGGCTACAGAAGCCGATGCCACAGAAATAGTTTTCTTGTTCGATCGCGACGAAGCAGACGGATCGGCTTCTGCCGAAGCCGTCCGTTCATATGAGAGTGAAAATTGATGGCTGTATCTAGGGAATTGATTCCGCGCGGACGACGTCCTTGGAACAGAACACAATGTATGATCTGTCTTGCGTGACCAATAAAGAACGGGAAGCAGAGATATGTGGAATTTTCATCGATCTTGAACATAGAGAGTTGAGGGAGAAATCATTGCAGCTGCCGTCCATATTGCCTGTCTTATCATCACAGGATATGTCAAAAGTCTCATTTGTCATGAACGATCGATGTAACAGTGAGTCAGCGACTTCGAAAGATTTTCGGAAACATAGCTGAGTGTAAAAAATTTCAATCGCGCGGAGAGAAAGAGCGGCATGTATCCTAGATCTACGCTAATCCGGCCACTCTAGTCGAATATACTAATTCACATGAACGCTTGATCTAGGCATCATCAGCTAAAGTGTTAGTTTCTGTGATTTAAATTCACGCTCAAGTGAAAGTCTGCAATTAATTTTCGTACCTTAATATAGGAGATTATCAAGCAGTGGCTTCGAGAGGGTCATTGCTTCGTCAGACACGAACTCAGTCTGCCTTGATATCATGGCGGCAGTGCGGCAAACGGTTTAGTCTAGGACTGATATGTAGGAATTACTCGTGAGCTCCGTAGCAAGACAAAGTGATCCGATCTAGATCCTAAGGCCACTAATACCAGTTATTTGACATCGGGCATAGTGTACTCATCGATGGAGGATGAAGCTATCGATTGAGGGATACTCGGCATGTTTACTCAGCTCGCTTAGAAAGGGGGGAATGCGAGAACCCAAGCCGAGTAACAAGAGAGTGCTGTGTCGGCAGCAGAGTCCTCATACTCGCGCAACATTCTGGGTCTGTCTCACGTCGCCATTTCGAAGAAAAACGTGTAAGTCTAGTTTTGGTTCTTCATAAGTCAATCTAATTTTAATTCTCACGATACATAGGTGTGAAGAAACTGATCGTGACAAAGTCGTAAAGCCGTATCGCGACTTTAGCCAGGTCGGTAAGTGAATAAAATTAATTCAAGCAACAGATGAGTGGTAACTGGGAGTAGCAGTTGAGAGAAGTAGTTGCGAGTATTGAGAAGACGCTATCGCGAGATAATGTTTGATCGCGATTCACC